>JAQGAK010001286.1:0-35940 GCA_034696945.1 Lipothrix lubbocki | reverse complement strand
CTGCTAACCTAAATTATTTGCTGCTAACCTAAATTATTTGCTGCTAATCTGCTCTAGATTTGATGCAAGTGGATTTGATGCTAAAATCCTAATTATTTGCTGCTGATTTAAATATATCCCATTATTATATATTATATACATACAATTATGGATATTGATCCCTTTCATTGCCTTCATTCCTTTTGATTTTCTTTCGTCGTTACTAATAGTGCTGTTTTGCTGCCGTAATGTACATTGGCATGAGTGCAGTTTCTTGCTTTTTCTGTAATAAATGGGATTTTAAACGGTAAGCTGTGACTGGCAAAGTGGCAGTTGTGAGCAGTCATGAAGATATAACCGTAACCTATAGTTTGCCTTCAGTGCACTTTAAAAAGTTTTTAAATATATTGGCTGAACTATATAATGACTTACTAATGACTAACTAAATGATTGACTAAACTCATCACTACCAATGATCCAAAGACCTACGGTCTCAAGACAGCTTCGAAAAATTATACAAATTGATATGCATATAGGTATTATTATTCATTGCAATATTGTTGCATTTCTGAACTTGTGTAAAAGCCTTTGATATTCGTTTATTATTGTGAGCGTCATAGAGATTAGACTGTAACGTTGTTACAAAGGATTTATGTTGTTAGAAAAATAAACATTTCTTAAGCAATACGGTTTTAGTTTTTTGCAATCTTTTTTTAAAAACGTTAAGGACGAAATCTAAACTTTTTAAAAAAGAGGCAAAGGTGATGAATTTTTTTCGGAATATCAATTTTGATTGGCTAAACTGACCATGACCTAGACCTAGACCTAGACCTACGACATCCAGACGATCACGAAGAAAATATGGAAATTGATACTTAAACCAATTATCTAAATCAATTATCCAATCTATTAAATCAAAGCCTTTGCGGAGATCCAGCAAAACAATGATAACGTAATGATTCTGCTGTTCCAGTGATTTGAGGACAAAGTTAGTTAAATTTAGTAAGTAATGAGATATCGACGCTCCTTTTATAGTTCCAAATTGATTTAGTTCGATTTTCGAAATTATTTGTTTGTATATCCGATTAAAGATAAAATTTTCAAGAATTTTTGAATTGTTTGGGTGATTGGGCGGAGTTCATTTATGTTGGTAATATCTTTGACTTTGGGTATAGGAATAATGTAGCCAATTTTCTAACTTGAAGGGAATTGATATGTTTTAAGTAAAAAATTAAAAATTTCGGTTAGTGGAGTTGATAAAATAAATTCAAATTCCTTTATATTTGTGGGAACTAGTGGGCAGTTGTTATTGTGCAAATCATGTTGTGAGCAGATCGCATTGGTGTCTACTTGGCACACTTTTTTCTCTTTAACATGACCCTCCAGTAACTCTATTCTTATTAAAACCTTTATTGTTACATTTTTTAGAAGCGTGGATTGCAATAGGTTTTAGATCCAACATTCGAAACAAGGAGGAACAAATTAATTTAATATTCTGTGTTCTCGGCCCGATAGCATCATACACGTAGTAATCAGCATCAACTTTCCACCTTGTGGATTCTGACTTGCCTCTTTTCAAGCTCAAATGTGTTTAAAGATTATTTAAACATTTGAAATTCGAACCGTTCCGGAAGAAAAGCAGCCTGCTAATTAAAATAAATGATCAATATTAACATATCGTCGGACAAGCTAGAAACGGAGCTTGTACAGTGAATTTCAGTCCAATTATCGGGTCGCAATCAAAAGTTGTTTTTGCTCCGCCGACCACCAAGCGACAGCACAAATCAAAACAATTATTTAAAAATTTAATTTAAAAATGGAAAAAAATTGAAATTTATTATTGTTAAATTCATGCTGTCTCAACACCACCATGGCAATTGCAAGCCAAAATATTAGCATACTGCTACTAAATATTCTCAATTTTTAAATTAAATTTTTAAACAATTGTTTTGATTTGTGCTGTCGCTCGGTGGAACAAAAAGAACTTTTGATTGGGAGCCGATCAGTGGACTGAAATTCATTGGCTGACGACTAATCTTAGTTCGTAATTGAATTTCAGCAGGAAAGGAGTCCGTTAGGGAGGCCATTTTAGTCGGATACCAAATCAGTAAATCCCAAACTTACGCATTTTATATTTAGAGCAATATGCTAGCATAATCCGATTTTATAATTATACCCCGAACATATTTCCAAATGTTGGTCGTTTCCGGGACAGTTTGATTATTGTGCAATTATATTTCTACAATAATTACATTTTTATAACGGGTTACATGGAAATAGTGTAGATTTTATTATCGAGACACGTAAGCTTTCGAGTAGCCAGTACTCATCGTCAGACGAGACAATAATGATTTCAAAATTCACAATTCAGTTTATAGTTTAAAATTAAGATTCGTAATAATATTAATATACAACTTATTTTCGATAATAATATATATGAGATGGTGACCACATTAATTTTAGCAGCAATTTTAAGAACAGAATGTGTTTGTGAAATTTAGTACGTAAATTATTTCCGAATAAGAATATGTATCTCTGCAGATTACAAGCATTAAAAAATAACGTGTTACATTATTAGGCATTTTGAATATTTGACTTCCATGCAAAATTTTTGCAACTGTGTTTGTTGGAAAAAAATTTCCCAGACACTGGCGGAAAACCAAAGGCATTATCATTCCGAGAAAGAAACTCGCGAGTCTACAGTTATTTAAATTAATTTTTATTATTATTTAAACTGATTTTATCTCAACAAGCCAAAAATATTGCGTATTCAAGATTTCAACGCAACAATCGCTCAAGTTGTAATCTTCGCTAATATAAAATAATAAATTATTTGATTTATTTATACTAATTTTATTTGAATTATTATCGTAAAATAATTAATTATTTTAAATAATTTTTATATTCATTTGAATTTTCATATTTGTATTTAATTTTTAACTAATAACTGATTAGAATTTTATTTTTTATACTTTTATTCCAATCTTCAAAATGCTAACTTCATGTACTTCAAAGGAGTCCGTTCATTTTCGTCTTTTAATACTTATTACACATATGTATTATTGACTAATGGAGATACTCCACTTGACGCTATTGTTCGTCTCTTTTTTTTAAATTCTCAGTTAATTGTTTTTCTATTAAATTAATGACTGTTGACTCATTACGTCGAAATGCGCCGATTTTTCTAAAATGCATTTAAGATTGATGATACATTAGAAGCTTTGTCACTTATAATCGCACCTTTCCTTGATGAAATAGTTTGAAAAAAAGTAACCATCACACAGAACACACGATTATATGTATAAAAATTAATCATAAATTTATTACAAGAAACTACGTATAATACAACACTTGTTTAAAATCCTTTTTCCATAAGCCATTCCTGCACATCCGGAAGATAATCACCACGAATGTGAACGTACTGCGCGACTTCATTGACGAAAGTGACTATGTACTTTTTAGGGTATTTCTTCTTCAGATACTTGCCAATGTGTTCTTCTAGTCTCTGAAATATAATACACGCACCTGCCTATTATTAAGACTAATACATTCTTAACCAGTGGAACATACATATATTAAAACTATAGAAAACAGCAATTACCCAAATATTTCCTTCAATTTTTCTAATCCTCGTTGATTGAATCACCCCCCTGTCTCGACTCTCAAAGTAGACGGGTAACATGCCATTTTTGGTTCTGCGAACAAAGTAGGGCAAGGTGGAACATTCTTCTAAATTCGGGGGCTTCCAGCCTGACGCATATTCTGCATGTGGATCCTTAGGTACCGCCGGAACAAATGCTGGAGCTAATAATATCTCTATGTGTTTCCATTCCTCATATGATTTTTCAAAGTTTGTGTACAGTTCCGGCGGACCTTCTAGACGGGATTTATAATAACCCTTTTCCCTTTTGGAGATCTGTAAATTAAATTTTGAATCCAAAAATTTATAATATTATTCTACAAACAAATTTTGTTTATACTACGGGAAAATAAAATATTTATTATTCGACTAAACATACTGTGCTTTATTCAAACAATTTTTAAATAATTAATAATTAGCAATTTAATAAATTCAACACATGTATTTATGACAGCAAATTATTATATTTATTGAATTTAAATATTTACAGTTGAAATAAGCGTCCTTCCAAAAAAAAAGTATCATATAAATATTTTATCGTATCTAAATAATCACTACAGTAATACATTATTATCATAATTAAGAATTTTTATTATTTTTAAAACTTACTGTAAATTCAGAACTAGTAATACTCGTTCGTCGAAGCGCTCCACAAAATAATCTAATTGTACCAGTTCGTAGCAAGCCTAAAGAATTCATTATTATTAGTTAAATATTATTATTATAACCGAAAATAAAATCCTCTATTTTAATTGCAATTTGCAATCATAAATAAATAATTCATTTCCCCACGTGAAAAATTCCAATACTCCACAACTCACGGGACGCTTCAATGTCTCACGTATGTTTGAATTTCCCGGCCGCTGAGAGGGCAAACAGAAATTAAAGTAAAAAGAGCCCTAAATCTCAACACTAGATGTCATGGAGAGATTCGTAAAATCGTAAAATTACAAATGTTTGGCCCAGCGTATTTCGTAGGTAATCTACATCGTATTCATATTTGTAATGATGATTAAATGAGTCAATAATTACTTCACATATGAATTATTTTCAATTTCATCGTTAAAAGTCAAATATGTGGAATTAAATTGATTGTGGATTTCACATTTCACTCTCAAATTCCTACACACACAATAACATCATAGCACAGATCCATCCTCACGCCGATGCAACCGATGCATCGGTTGAGTTTTAATAGAAGAATTAATACTACTAGGAACCAAAAAGTTTTTTGAAGTTATTTTATGAAGCAAGTGTAATTATCTCAATATAATATTATCTCATCAAAATTTCCATTGTTCTTCAAATCTTCTGATTCAAATCTTTATGACTTCGGGGATGGCTAAATGATTAATATGTACTAATTTTAATGATCTCCCATATGACATTAAAAGCTCCTTAGAATTTTACGGTCGGCAGACGCGAATTTCTCTACTTGAGAGATGCCAGGAAGTTCCATTGGTGGGAGTCCGAAGAGACTTGGGAAATTCCTAACATTATGGGATTGTTCAAGGGCTTAGCGTCGCAAATGAGCGTCGTTTATTACGTACCTAACGGTCGGCAATAGTTCTGGAAAACGTTATTTCCCGTGTTTTCATCGATGTAAACTGTAAAAAATAGTTGACAATTTTTTGTGGTGGATGTATTTTAATATCGTTTTTTGAATTTTTGTTTTCTACATACATGAGTTTGACTTCGTCATTATTAACAAATTTCAATGCAGTTATGCTGCATAAATAATATAGAATTTAATGCTGAATTTATGTTATAACTTATTTTTTATTCCAATCCCGAATTTGCTTTCATATTGTAAATTTATTTTGAATTTTAGGATACAAAGATTTCTTGATACAAAGTTATAGTAAATTTAAAATTGCAAAATTTGGAGTTTTAATGCTTCGAAATGTTACTGTAAATTCATTAGTGAAAATTTAGATATAATTTAATGTTTCATGTTTATATACGATTTTACGTTAGAATTTACTCTCAAAATGTTGCAGCTGACATTAAATTTAATCCTAAAATAATAATAATAATCCTTAAATTTCAAAATAAAATCCTGAAATAATAATAATATTTAAATTTAAAAATAAAATCCTAAAATACCTTTGAAAAAACCAAGAGTCGTCATTTTGAGGACAAATATATAAATGCAAAAGAACGTGGCGGATTGTCGACGCTATTGATGAATTAAGGAGTTTAATAGAAGGAGAGAAAGGTGAGAATAGTAAGAATAAGAAGGAATGGCCGAAGACCCACCACAAATGACTTTATGTTTCTTCGGGTGTTAAAATGTGGATGGATATCCATCGGATGATCATTTGTCATTCGGAATTTTTATAACTCTTCTTTTGAATATATTTTTTCTTATTCCCTCTGACCTTTCCTTCCACAGGCATGAATTTCCATTTGACAACCACCCACACCAAAATGGTCCGGACCAATGGAGAGTAAGTAGCCTCCTCCCGGGTAACGCATGTTCAAAGTCGGGGAAATTCTATTATACTATACGGCTCCCTGCTCCCAAAGACTTCTCAGTTCAGAGTCTTGGAGGTGAAACGAGGACGAGGGCGGATCGATCGATAGAACTAGGGATTTCCTGACTTGTCTTGGAGCCTTCACTATATTTTCCACCACCAAAAGCGTGCACGGGCATTGAGAAGGGCCAGAGATAGGTCTCTCTGTGTGTGTAATGTTGTTATTGTAGCTCTCTCGCTCTCTACAACGTCGTCGGTATAACACACCACATTTTTCGCATCGAACAAGTTCACGATTTCCTTTTTAGTATAGCAAAGACAGTCTTTGCCTTGAGGATACTTCCTTCGTGCTTCACAAATTCACAACTCTCTCGTGCTACCACTTTCCTCCGACCTTATTCCTTACCTGGGGAAAGGAGAATAAAAAATTATTACTATTATTATTAAAATACAAAAAATATATTGTCCTATATTAAATCAGATATATGTTTCTCAGTTGAATTGAGAATTATTTTCAAAATGATTTGCTGGCAAATACATGAGTGATTTTAGGAGCGAATTCGGCGAGGAAAATTAATTTTCGACGAAAAAAATTAAATATAACGGAAAAATAATTAAAGGTTATTTAAATAAAAGAAAATCGAATTGAACTTCGAAATTCAATTTTAATACTATTTTAACCAAGAAAGATCTGCGGGAGCAGAAAATTTTACGGAAAATTGCAGAATATATTTAAATAATTAGGAAGGCAACATTTAACGAAGAAAATATATGAACGTTTAATTTAAAGAAGAATATAAGCAAGAATAACCGTGGATCGAGTAAATTAAAAAAATTAAAGTTAAAGCTGTAAAACACGTTACATATTATTTTTATTAATTGTTAATAATATAATTTCCCTTAATAAAAACTGATCACCTGCAAAATCGCTAAAATACAGTAGCTCAATGTGGATTTCAATTCGTAAACGTTATAAAAAGTGTCCATGTTTGGCCTGAAATTCAAAACGAGGAATACTCCATCCCAGAAAACCTCTTTACGGTGGGGTGACTACTGCGCTTGAAAAATCCTGAGTAAAACGCTTTCAGTTGATTTTCTGTTACAAGAAATAAATACTATTAAATTATATAAAAAATAATATATTAAAAAGAATTAATTTTACAAAGTATACTTGAAGAGGAATAAAAGAGTATATTATATGAAAAATAGTATATTTAATTATACTATATAAATAAATATTAGTAAAAATTATTTTTTAAATAATATATTTATAGTTGGCAACAACTGCAAAATACGACAACCACCACCAGAGAGAAATCTATGTAACTGAATTTATATAAATTAAAAAAAAAGTATAATAATTAATTAGAGAGTTACCTCCATTATATTACAAAGTTAAGGCAAACAAAAACTATAACTTTAAGGCAACTTCACAATACAAAAAAATATTGACACGATAATTGGAAGTTGACGAGAAGAAACAAGGAATCTCTCAATCAAGATGATTAATATTGGGGGAGTCATTTCCATTGTCCTATTTTACGTCCTCATCCTGGCCGTGGGCATCTGGGCCGGGCAGAAGAAGGGTGCAGGGAATGATTCGGAGGAGGAAGTCATGCTGGCTGGAAGGAACATCGGGATGTTTGTCGGGATTTTTACCATGACAGCCACATGGGTTGGAGGTGGCTATATCAATGGGACGGCCGAGTCTATCTACACAACGGGGTTAATTTGGTGCCAAGCTCCATTTGGCTATTCCCTCTCATTGGTTTTCGGTAAAATTATTTTTTTATTTAAATTACAAAATTTAAAATTATGAAAAGAGGCAATTGCATTTAAAATTAATTAGATTTGAAAACCATTTTACTTATTAGTAATTTTCATAGTAATTAAATTACAAACAATTAAATTTCAAAGCAATTAAATGTAAAAACAATTAAATTAAAAAAAAATTTCATTTGAAATTTTATAACAAATTTAAAAACAATTTTATTTAAAATTAATTAAATTTAGCAAAAATTTTATTTCAGATTAATTAAATTTAAATTAATTGCCGCATTCGAACATCTCACAAACTGCAAAATGTTATTTAAGTACAAACATATAAACATCCTAAAGGAATAAGTATTTTCATTTCCGAAAAAGTAGATTTTTATTCTACCGATCCCAAAAATCTAAGAATGGACCCCAGAAGATGAAAGCTATTAAATCACAGAGCTACGCAATTTCGTTGAATGTCATTACATATAGAGTAGACGCAAAAATTAATAGGAAAATTATAGGAAATGTGGAGATAATGACTGAATGATTATAGACTGTAAACGGGACATTGGATGTCATCATCATCAAATCACCATCATCAGGGACTAGACTTTATATATGTATAGCTTGTCATGTCAGTGTAAATATGAGTGTAGTAGACAAATATGCATTCAAGGACTAAAGGTATAGAGAAGTTAATATGAGGTGTAAAATAATTCTCGAGACGGCAGACAGGAACGGTTGGTGCTTGGTATACAATTTAAAAGTATAAGTATAAATAAAGGTTCTGCTTCTATATAGGAAAGGATTGGAAAAGGGTTACATACAATGTGGACAATTTTGCAGTAGATTAATTATACAAGGAGGCTCTACGAATATACTTCCAATAGATTTGTATTTGCATAGGAATTACGACACTTTATATTGTTAGGTTGGTGTTAATATGGAGGAGTGGAGCATGGACAGGTATGTACATATTATTCGGAATTTTCGGTAAATAGGGACACACGCAAAACAAAAAAGCAACACCATGCGTCAGAGCGTCATTATTCAGGGGATTTTTCCGGCATGGGGAAAATCGTGCGGAAAATGACGGCTGTCATCCAAGTTGTATTTCACAAATTAATGCCAGCGTAAACGTTGTTTCCTCGCCAATTATTTCTAAGTGTTAATTTTACGACGCGGGATGTCCCTTTTTGCATCGGGGACTCTTCCGACGTCCTTCCCCAATTATTTCATTAGGCCATACTAGCGTTACCAACCCTTTTAGTATATTTTGCAGGGATTTGACATATATGTATCAGTCGTATACATTAAATTCTCATGGATTAAACAAATTTTTTGGAATTGTTTCTGAATATGATTTCTAAATTTTTGCATTTACAGTTTCAACACATTTGACCTTATTTTGTAATCATTTTTGTCCGTTTTCCGTATAAATTTAGTCCAATTTTTGTATTCATTTTGGTCCAATTGTTCATCAATAAATTTGGTCTAATTGTGTATTAATAATTTCGACCCAATTTTTATCCACTTTGACCAATTCTTCCCGCATGCATTTGGTATAAATATCATGCAAATTTGCTAGAGCATGATAATGCGTGCTACATACGTAAAATAAAGTCCCGGAATAAATTAGAATTTATTATAGACGGGTAGAAGGAGGAGGTGATAATAATGAGACTAAAACAGAGGGCCTGTATGCTTTTTCTAGGCGGAATATTCTTTGCGAACGAAATGAGGAAGCAGGGCTACGTCACGATGTTGGATCCCTTGCAAGATGCATTTGGTGAGCGGATGGGCGGACTCTTGTTCTTGCCCGCACTCTGTGGAGAAGTTTTCTGGGCCGCTGGAATTCTGGCTGCTCTCGGTGCTACGTTGGCTGTAATTATTGACATGGAGCAGAATACCAGTGTCATTGTCTCCTCCTGCATTGCCATCTTCTACACTCTCTTCGGAGGACTCTATAGCGTCGCTTACACTGATGTCATCCAGCTCTTCTGCATCTTCATCGGACTGGTACTTCCTTTATGATCTTGGTCTTATTCTGAATAAATGATGAATTGAATAAGTTCTAATGATTCTGAATAAATCACGAATCGAATCAAATATAATGATACTAAATAAATAATTTTATCAAATAAATTCTAAAGCTTATGAGTACATAATAAATCAAAAATTCTATGTAATGATTCTGAAGAAGTGCTGATCAAGTACAGTCCAGCTATTCGGAATAAATGTTCACGACGTTTCTAACAATGTTATTGTAATTACAGTGGATCTGCATCCCATTCGCCCTGTGGAACCCGAACGTGGGATCCTTGTTGAACACGGACATCGACTGGATCGGACATGTGAAGGGCTACGAGTGGTGGCAGTACATAGACACTGGACTCCTTCTGGTATTCGGCGGCATCCCGTGGCAGGTATGGATTCCGTTTCCGATCAATTTCCTTTTTTCTTTACTCCCATAGAGATAATCTTGCGATTGTCTGATAAAAAGTGGAGAGGACGGATAGGGCTGACAGATAATTACGATAAAGCACACTCGCCAAATCTCTTGACAAGTTGCAGCGTTAACAGCTGTAAACAAAAAAAGAATTACTTTCAGGGAAATCAATAATGGTTTTGCTTGCACGATCAGACGGATGCGTGAACGCCTTTGGAGTTCTAGTTCATTAATAATTCTAATAATTGTGAAAGCTCTGTCGGTTTCAATAATTGTCTCCTAAGCTTGTGAATCTGTCTGGAATTACTTTCCGGACTACCATCCGCTGCTGAATGTTCCGTTGGAATTCTATTAGTCTTGAAGAGGTTGGCGTAGGCTATGAGGTTTTCAACTCTATTTGAAACTAATCGTTAGAGGTTTGTAGTTCATGGATGTGACGTCCTTTTTTCCAGTATTTTCGTACTGAGTTCTTTAACTATAACAAATCATTTTGACGAGCGCTTCAGTATCAGCCCGGAAATTGGACCCACTTAGTTCTTCAATTGACTTTGAGACTGTGAATAGTTTGTGGTGGAACGTGTGTTTAATAATCCTGTGGATTTGGAAAGCGTTCCAAGAGCACTGGTCTATTCATACATCATATAAAAGCAATGATAAGCATTCGGTCGTATTTAGACGAAGGGCTTATGTGTCAGGTAGAAAGGTACAAAACGCGTAGCCGGCAGCGTGTTTTGGGAGAGGATGAAATAATAAGATTCTGCAGGTTCATGAATGCTCGATCCGATCCCATTAGCTTCCATCCGCTGCCTGTTTTCATCTCGGTGTACCTGGACAAAAGCAACAACTGAATTATTTATTATAGAAGACGGAGAGTTTGTTTTGCTCAGAAGAACTACATATACGGATCAGACTCGTGTTACACGAGAGCTCCAAGGCTGGTTAATGAACTCCTGGAATTATACATAAACAATGGAGTAGGTCTTCATTTTTTACCCAGTCAACATGTGTGTAATTGTGTTTGTGGAGGCGAGGGGAGACCCCGGAATATGAGGAACGCATGTAGTAGGTGACTGTTTTTTCCGCTCCTATTGAGCGGAAGACACCACTACATTTTCCGCTTGACTGGTTGCTCTTCCTGGAACTGCTCCACTAGCTACCCAGTCAGGGAAAATAGGATGTAAACGTTACCGAACAAGGGGAATAGGATACCAAATATAGAATGACAATATACATAGCCGAACGTCAAATAGAAAACTAAACATGTAGGACTGAAGTCTAAAAATGAAAGCGTAACCGAACCTAACAAGAACACTTAGCTGAACATGGGAGCAAAACATGACTGAAATAGAAATAAAGGTAATCCAACATACAAACTAAGGTAAACAAATAGAACATATGAAGTCAAGGTATCCAAACCTAATATATTAACTAAGGGAAACCGAATGTACGAGCTTAAGGAAATCAAACAGAAACTAAAGGAAACCGAGCATAGGAACTTAAGGAACCCGAGCATAGAAACTTAAGGAACCCGAGCATAGAAACTTAAGAAAACAGAGCTTAGAAACTAAAGGAAGCCGAAAACAGGAGAAAAAACAGCAAAAGAGAAAATAATTTCACTGACGATGAGCACATTCCCGAATTAGGTCACGTTCGTCTAGGTAACAGTCATCCCGTAGGGTTAAATCCTCATGTGTCCGCAAAAAAAGCGGTGTCAGTTTCCAACCACTCATGAGGTAGAGATGTCATATGTACCTGTCGGATACCTGTAAGGCTGTAAAAGTATCTTCACAACATGACATAAGCAATTCCGGGTATCAGAGCTATCTTAAAAAGAGATTCTGTAATGGAAGGGCAGATGAAGGTGATTAAAGTGTTTTGCTGAAGTTTCAAAATGAAGCGAAAGTAACTTTCAAAGTGACAGAAAAGACTCGCAGTTTATGGAGTTGCGGGGAATTTCTGGGGACCTCATTGCTTTAGTTAAAATGACTTCGTCATAAATATTCAAAAGATTGTATTTTACAAAAGAGGCAAAACTTGTTTATAAGTATACTAACAATACGAAAAGTACATACGAAAAGTACATGATTGAATGAAATACTAGGAAATTATGCATATATTATATAAAATACTATAGAATATTATTTTGTAAAGAGATGACAAAACTGTAAAATTATACTACTAGAAATTCTAACAATTTCACAAAAGACTCGACAACTTTCAAGGAGGCGCATTAGCATTGAAGAAGAAACTGTTGAATAGTAGGATGTGCTAACTAACTAATTGCAACAATTTTAACAAGGAATTATTTGATTTCACAGGTTTACTTCCAGCGTGTGCTCTCCAGTAAAAGTGCGTTCCGAGCCCAGATTCTGTCCTACGTAGCTGCTGTAGGCTGTTTTTGCATGGCCATTCCACCCGTTCTCATTGGAGCCATCGCTAAAGTTACAGGTAATAATTATTCTCCTAAAGTATTATCATTATATAGAATAGGAACTTATCGAAATTATATTTCACTACACATGATGAGTGTATAGCTCTTGGGTTGATATTGTCACTGCAATTAGAAGGCCTTTATAAGGGAACATACCAAGACATTTTGTAGATTTCTGAGTCCAAACAACCTAATTCCCCTTAATTCGCAATCTTTTTCTCATATGTATGGACCAACAGAAACTTCGGATGAAAGAGTCATTGGGAGTAAAGTCCATTATCGACGTTCCTAATGAGAGCGAAGGCATAAGGCATCTATTAAAAATCTTGTCACATGTAAATTGTGTCGTACATATTCCTTCATTAGACCCAATCACTCATATGAGATCGTGTAAATCATGTAAGATTGAGTAAATTTTATATAAAAAGACCGTGTAAATCATATACAAATCATGTAAGATCGAGTAAATTATATAAAAGATCGTGTAAATCACGCAAGACTCAGTAAATCCCTGTGCACTTACATACAGAATATCGAATCGAGCCTCGATCGAATTGAAAGTAGGTACTTACAAGAGCGACATAAATTCATCAAAATCAAAAGGAATAAACGTCCTTCTCATAAACCTCAACACATTTGATTGCAGCTCTCTTCGTCCCAAATTTCTGCAAAGTATTGACACTGTGATGTGGAATTTCCTTTCAATCCATCAACCTACGGAGTTGACAGCCCAAGCTGGAGCGTGTGGGATAAAAACTGCGTGCATCAATGCATTCACAGTGCCTGGAAGGAGCAAAAAAATAACTGTGAAGTAGCAATATTCCACATCCAAATACAGTATAGAGTATATAGAGCAAGCAGTGCTGCACATTAATCACCTCGAAGTATCATAAAATATATTCCACTTATTCCACTATCTACTTTTTTTCAGCATTCACGTAATGGTCTCACTCTCACCACCTTCGACGAATCACTTCTTCGAGATGATTTACTCGGGACCAATTAACTTTCAATCCTAATGCCATTGTCCATATAAAAACTGATACAGCCATCTTGATTTCACTTTCATCAATGATATCATCCATGTTTTCGGTGCATATTCATCAACTCTTCTGCCATTTTATTAAATTCGTTATTAGTATTCCACCCGTGCATTTTTTAAACAGTTTAATGGTTATTACATTATTTAATATTATTTGCTTCATCGTACTTTTGAGTTCATAAAAATGACCAAAGGCAAAATAGCACGAAAAAGTCGTGAATAATCTATCCAGTTTCAACATTATAGAACAACTTTCTTTATATAAGCTGTGCCGAAAGGAGGATTTCCTTTATTTTAAGAAGATAAAAGGTTATATATGTAATATATGTGCACCTGAAATTTAACAACCAAGGATATCATGTTCACCCCAAAAGCGATAAAATAATCAAAAATAAAAATAAAATATCATCAATAGGAATTTCAAAACTGTGGAATCAAATTCGAAGACAAGTAATGAAGAGCATGATATTAACTTTTTTTGTGTACATTCTGGTTTGTAAATGTTGGAAATTATTATTATTATTATTATTATATGATCGGGCTCGATGGTATAACTGTGAAATTTTGGAAATACTAATGTAAAATTAAGCATCAAATAGTTATAAGATATGCAGTAATGCATAGTACAGTATAGGAAATATATGAAAAATGTTCGTCATGTCCGTAGACTGGAACCAAACTTCCTACCACCACGATCCAGCGTCTGTGGGTGCATCGGGAATGGTTTTGCCGCTGGTGATGAATCATTTGACTCCGGACATCATCTCTTTCTTTGGACTTGGAGCCGTTTCTGCTGCTGTCATGTCATCAGCGGATTCCAGCGTTCTCTCAGCTTCCTCCATGTTCGCCAGAAACATTTATCGCTTGATTTTCAGGCAAAGGGTAAGAAAAACCTCTCACAGACAAATTAATTACCGCCAGCAGCGACAGCATTAATGCAAATTCATTTCCACATTATAATTTAAAAAATTAAACCAGCACTACTTCCTGTTTGTTCAAACTCTTGTTGCCTGCAGTTCTTGCCACCAGGCCACTGTGATTTCTTTGATAACAAAGTTCGTCAGAACAAATCTGCAGGCTGGGTTTGATCGCAATCTATACAATAGAACCAAACATGGTACCAATATGTAGTAAGTCCATGATAGAAGCTACTGTATATAGTAGTAAAAGCTGTATGCGCGACCGAAATCGGATAGTTTGCTGCGTCACAAACATTTCAGGGGACTTGACATTTTGATGGCACGAGAGAATTTAATTTGACGGCGGGAAATTAGAGGGGCCGTAAATGCAATCAATAGTGATTACATGTGTGTCGGACTTTTTGGGGTATGTTCCGAATAGCATTAATTGCGGGGTCGTCAACAAACAAAAAACAAACCCTGCTAGTAGGTCCAGCAGAGTTGTTTTCTTCTTGCTGTCGTCTTCCCAGCATATTTTGAGCTACCCTTCTATTTTGTTCAGGAATGAGAAGAGTCTACTTTTCTGGTCATTAAAATCAGTCTCGTGGGACATCAGGAACGTTTAGTCGCATACGAGTTTGAATGTAAAATTCGTGCAAGTAATTCTTGCTAAACTGTTAATAGGGGAAGGTTATTATAGTTAAGTCGTAGCTTTTTAGTGTTTTCCACAAAGTTTTTCAAATTGAGGCATCACAACTGAAAGAAGTGCCAATTTTAAGTTTATTGTAGGTTTTGGAGGAACGTGAGAATAAAGTTTCAAAAACCTAGATGTAGATTTTTATGTACGCATAAAATGTAGCTTAATTGGTATTAAAGTATAAAGTTTAAATTGAATTTTATATAAAAATATATAGTTAGTTCTAGTGAATAATATGGTACTTATAAAGTTTTTACTATCCTTGTCTTAATACGATCCACCGAATTTCCAAATTGAGGCTGACGAGGCGGTTCAACAGAATTTTGTAATTGCCAGAAGTGTATACGTGTCCCTCAATAATACTTTTCTCATTAGGTATTTTACGGTGATGAGAAATTATTTAGTAGCGAAAAGGCAGTCGAGCATAAAGGTATCAGGAATAATAAGGAATATAATACATTAGAAAAATATAAAAGCCCGGGTATAATATTATACGGTAGTATGTATACAAGTGTGTACAAGTAATTGTGTATGGTAGGATATATGAGGAATAATAAGGAAGAGAAGACTTTTAGCATTTATTAGCGGGTATGGAATTACTGTAGGCACATATGACAGTGTGCCCGATTCCGGTGTGAGGAGCATGGCATATTTTTTATTCATGCATGAAGGTTCTTCAGTGTTGTAAGGATTGAGAGAAGCCTTGTTAATAATCCATTGGATGTAATAATAGTGGAGCCCCGTGCTATATGTATATAAGTTCATTTTAACCATTGACGTTTCTCCCGTTTTGCATTTTGTAGGCATCGGAAATGGAGATTATTTGGGTTATGCGTATCTCAATCTTTGTCGTGGGAGCTCTTGCTACCATCATGGCTCTGACGATTCCAAGTATTTATGGACTATGGTGAGTTGGTTTCCGGAAATTGTATTTCTATGTATACCTGTGTAAGATTATAACCAAAGTTTTTATTATAGTAGAGGCAGTAATTTATTATAGTAGTGAGTACATAATATGTAGTAAGGTATGTAGTATTGCTGTGGATGTGGAAATCTGGCGAGAACGTCACTGTGGGGAACTATTTCATTAATTACAGGAGCTTACTCTCAAGTATTGCGCTCAAATGCTTCACGAGTGTTTTAATTCTCCCCTAAAGGATTAGATGTTTTTAGGGCTTATTTCGTAATTTATTGTCAAAAACTTCCCAGTGTCGAAATTCATTTAGTTTGGGTCACCTGACCTGTTTTTATTGTCTGATATTATTTATCCTTTGCCACTTTCTTAGTTGGTATGAACTTGCTTTTGATCTAGTGTTCCTTCTTATTATCTCCATACTTGATGGAATTAATGATAGCGAAATAATTAGAGTTTAGGATTAATTAAATGAATTATTAGTGGTTTATATTCATGTTTTTTTTGTTGATGAATTAATGTTTGGTTAAGTAAGAGATGATAAATTAATAGCGAAGGAATAAACGATTTGAATTGATAGGACTGTAATGCATTATTTTGTGAATAGGACAATGTGTTCGGACTTGGTATACGTGATTTTGTTCCCTCAACTGCTGATGGTGGTGCACTTCAGACACTATTGCAATACATATGGAAGCTTGTCCGCCTACTTTATAGCATTCTTCTTTCGTCTCGGTGGCGGAGAACCCCAGCTGTTCCTCAAACCGTTTATTCGCTACCCATACTATGATGCAGAAACCGAAACACAATACTTTCCTTTTCGTACGTTTTGTATGCTCATGTCGTTAGCCACACTTGCTGGGGTCTCCAAATTAACGGACTGGCTCTTCCACTCTGGAACACTTCATCCACAGTACGATTACTTCCATTGCGTGGTCAACATACCCGAGGATCGCCTTCAGGTGCGAGAGATACAGAGAACAGAAGGGTTTCTTACCACGTTTTATTCTTAATCAATAGTAGCTTTTCTTTAGATAATGTGATTACGTCATCCTGAGTTCCTGAGTTACGTTACTACGTGGGCAGTGTAATAATGAGCTTATTTGACCACTAATATAATTTATTCCACATTCAATTCCAGGTTCATGAACCTCACGAGGGCGAAATGACAGTCATGACAGCTTCCATGGTCGCCAAGTACTGTGCTATGGAGGAAATGAATGGTCGCATAAATCCGGCCTTAAGTGACTCGGATGAGGATTCAAATGGGAAGCCAGGTGTTGGAACGAATCCAGGAAATACTGCTACGACCGCACTTAGCCAGACCAGTAAAACCACTGGATCGACGAAAACTCGACCTCCACAAGCTGTTCCACAATCACAACAATCACAATCGGAAGATGAGAGTGAGAAACGTCCTAATCCAATCAAGAGCGTCAAGCAGTACCAGACTCAGCTGTGAAAAAATTAATATAGCAAGCATATCAAGAAGGAACATTTTTGTTTGCGCACAAGTATCAAAAACATCTTTGTCTTTACATTATTGAGAAGACCTCAATAGAAACTGCTAATATTGGTCTACTCTGTCAACAAGGCTTGGAGCACTGAGGCACACAAAATTTCTCCGGTCACCAAGTCAACATCTATCATTGGAAAACGGTACCCTGTTTTGAACATTCCATATATGTACACAATCCAACCCACCTAGGTATACTCTATAAGTTTCCCTGTTGACAGTGATGAAGCATGTCAGAGAAACTTTCCTGATGATATTAGGCATGTCCCTGGTGCTATTAATTTCGGTTTCACACTTTCCGCTCGTTATAAAGGACAGGTGTCTGAACTGATTTCGTTGTTGCTGTGAACACATTATAGTTTGTTACTGCCTTATAAGTAGGTCTTGCACTGCTACCTGAAAGGATAAGGCTCGTTATGATATTTTGCTAAAAAGAATATAGTATCAGGATCAGTCGAATTAAATTACTATACGTAAAATACCTAAAGAGTATAATTGTATTAAATGTTGAAATTTGAGGTGCTATAGATGAAATTCTAAATACGATAATACATTTTTTCATTCGTAAAAAAAGGTTTAAGTCGGGAAAAAATACCAAGTCATTAAAGAGTTGCTGCAATTTTCTATAAGTATATATGTAACCATAACAAGTGATAATGTAGCTAATTTTTGGTTATAGAAAGGAGTACATTTCTATAAATATCGATGCAGTTCAAAATTATTTCATTACTTTGGAGTTTAAATATTATTTATTTATTTTTTACATTAAACTGTTTATTTCAAATTAAACTACAGTTATACACCTATTTTATATGTTAAAATGTATTTATTTTAAATTAAGCTGTTTTTTTTAAAATAAAGCTGTTTAATTTCTGAATTAAACTTTATTTATTGATACTGATTTCAGTTACACTAATTCTGGTAAATTACAATCTATATAGTTTCGTATAAAGCTCGTTTCACTTCCAAAGGTATCGCCTTTTTCTAAAAGGTTGCAATAAAATACCCAATAGCGTTTACATCTTGGAATTTGTTTAATTTGTTTTTGAGAATGCTTCCATAAATTATTTTATAGTTGACTAAATAATTGTCCTAACACGTATTGATTCATCGATATTCCTTTAAAGAGTTAATTTTACAGGTAAAGGCCAAGTAAGAATAAAACTGGACAAGGCTATCGATCGATAATATTTTCCCATTCGTATAAAGTTACTCTTTGCTGGGATAAAGTTCGAACCGTACTTTTGCCCGCTATACAAAATTCAGTGTGTGTATAGTACGTATATCGGAATATACATATAGGAATTATTACTACTTCTGGAGGTATCCTATACTGTTACCCTATACTACTCACTCTTGTAAGAAATGAAAATCTAGGCCAGAGTGGATGATAGTGTTTTTCCCACTTCAACTTCATAGCTTGCTGAGTGGTACACAATTCTAATCCTACCGTTGAGCAATTTTACCCGGTATTAGGAGTAGCTCTCCGTAGTAATAGTGGTGGGTACATCTACTCCTTGTCGGCACTGCTTTTGGTTTCTTCCAGGAGGCTACAGTGTAACATGAATAATTTCTTACAACATTCCATTTAATTTAATATAATCCCAGCTTCAATAATATAAATTCCAGTTCTGAATAATGTATTTTCAGCTCCAAGTAATACAATTCCAGCTCCAAGTAATACAATTCCAGGTCCAAGCAATATAATTCTAGCTCCGATAATACAAATTCAGGTCCAAATAATATAATCCTAGCTCAAAATACATATCATTCGTAATTTTCCCCAACACTTCAAATAATTTTGCTCAAACTGATAGAGAAAAGGTATCTGCGTCAGCGAGTTGGTTGTATAACTGAACTCCAAAGCCGATGTGCACACAATCGGGGAAAGCTTCATAATCCCGGGATCCCTGTCGTTGCAATGAATTCAGTGCCAAGGCAAGGTGTAATTCCCAGGAAAAGTTACGGCGGGTGAGGAAAGTTACTTGTCTACACTCGTTTTGACTATTATTCGTGTACATCCTATTATATCTTAGTCATGTTGTTGTACATTTATCTACACAGATAAGTATATACACTAACTACAAACTTCAACCGCAACCACACAACTTTTACTTGAATTGAAACTTGCAATATCGTCGGGACTGTTGTCATTACTTGCCACTGCACTGCAATGATATTAATTTTCCGAAAAATATTTCCGCATATTTCTTTATAAACACAGCAATTTCCCTACTACAACTACAACCACTCAAAACTTGTAGGAAATATATTATTTTTTTTAGAAAAAGTTTGCGGGCAGTCTGGAATGTTTGTGCAGGAATTGCCCAGTATAAACTTTAGTGTGCATATGCTATGTACTGCTTGCATTACACAGTTGATTGCTATATTGTCAGGTAATCTCGGTTTGAAAACCTCCAGGGATGGGATTTCCAGTAGTATGCCAAGTATAATAATTCTAAACCGTGTCACACATAATACCTGGAATTATTCCAGGTATTTATTTGTAATTACTCGGTTTCGAATGATTATTTCGAGTGTTGTTGAACGTGTTGTGTACTCATAGTATCTGAGATGCAGTATAAAATGATGTCCAATTTTATTATCAACTTTCGGAATGACAAATTTTTCCTGGATGCATGTGCGTGGAGACAGTTGTTTTGGCTTTGGGCATTCAATTTACCAGGCAGATTATTTAGGTTTGGGATTGAAAAGCTTTGAAAATTATTATGAAGGTTCAGGAATTATTATTTCAAGGTTTGGGAATTATTACTAAGGTTTAGAAATTATTACTAAGGTTCGAGAAAACGATCTTTCTTGAGAAACTATCAATATTCATAGTTTCGACATGAAAGAATCTTTCTTTTCGATCGTCAAAATAATTCAAAAGCCCAAAAACTATGTCTCCTTTCATGTGCTCTAATGATCGTCATCGTCTGGATTTCAAGGGATTTATAGGGATGGAAAAACAAAAAAGTCAAATTGCACTATGTGAGACTGACAGTCTTTATAAATATGCCTCTAAATCATAGAAAGTGTAAAAAAATACAGATGTGTAAACATATCGTAACCGTGCCATAAGTTACAATTTATGATCCAAACACTCCACTTAACAAACCATATCACTATATAATATCACATCTAATTACTATTGACTACATAATTAATGGAAGCATAATAAAGAAATGGTCCATATTATATAATAAGACAACTGTCCCCACCATTAGAGAAGAATTATTCTCAAGTCAAACTTGATGGATATAGCTTATCATATGTATGCACGTAGTTCATTATATTTAATAAGGAAACCAATATTTAATAATGAGAAAACAGCAGTATTGCCTGCTCATGAAACCCATGGAACATCCCTTGTAAATTCTTATAGCATCTCCTGAAGTCGTCGAAGAATCTCACGACTAATTTATTTACCCATAGTAAATACTACAAGTGAGGAACGCTGTTAAATGAAACTACTTACTAATGTTGACATATCATTAATGAGTTTTCGGGTATCCGATATACATATGTATAAATACAATAACCTATGAACATACTATATAACCTATGTAGGTATATACTATGTAGCGTAATCATGTAGTCTCACTTTGACCGACCGACTGTTAAAATTTGATGCTTTCAAGGGCGGAAGAGCGACTAGAAAGTTTTCGTTGCGAGTTGTTTGAGTGCATCCAACGGCTACAATAATGCATCCTGGTTGGTAGAACACAAGTATTAAAAATACGTAACGAACATGCTCATGAATTTCTCATCAGTTATTATTATATGTATTGTTAATAGCATCAGGGAAAATAGTCTGTAAAGATTGCAGATCGGAGCTACTACAACCTCAAACTTTGGATTATTGTAGGTCATTTTAGTTATAGGAGAAGACAGTTTGGCTAAAGTTTATCCAGGTTTTTTTACGTATGTTTTGGCTTCTGTCCTAGTTTTTTATTAGTTTTTAGTTCGTTTGCTAGAAATTTGAAGTGTTGTAACTTCTGAATTCGGCAGTTAAAAATTGGCAAGTGTACCTCCAAGTCCAGAGCTAGCTAATTGACAGTTAAAATTTAAACTCTTTAAAGTACTCTGAAGGAAATTAAACATTTTCAGTGATATTTCATGCTTATAGAACCAAATTTAATAACCAATGATAACAAAAACAATTGTAAAAATACCTTGAGAAATTTATTTCCAGGCTGGTCCTCGGTAATAGAGAAAATATAAAAGTGAAATCCTGAATATTTGCGGGCAGTATATATTAGTAATATACATACATATGTACATGATATATTTCACTTTTGGACCTCCGCAGTCCAAATGTATATATGATTTACCTGAAAAATATTTGCAATACATACCGTCGTGTACCTGTTCCAACGTGCATAATATATTTATAACTTACGACTATTTTAAAATTGTTTGATCATGATTAAAATAGCAAATAAATAATTTTTTAGTAATTAAATAACCTTTTGAGTTGCTCCAAAACCTTGACCCCCGTGTACATTACAACCCCCCCCCCACCCCACAAATTAATTTTATTTCTTTCCGTTTAGACAAAACAAAGAAAGGCAATCACAATTTTTCAAATAAAAATCCTACTGTCGTAATTTTAAAAAAAATACATAAAACGGCTCTTATTACAATGCAAGGCTGTGGGACAAAATGGAAATTATAGAAAGCAAAAATATAGTTGCAATATAAATATCTATACTACTTACATATAATATACATATCTTCATTATAAAATGAAACCTTTGTGGAATCAAAGAATTAGGATGTTATTCTATATAAATATGTATTATAGCGTACAGTCTAGCGTAAAGTGCAGCGTAGTGAGGATTCAAAACTAACGAAACACAAGGTAATAGAAAACTTTTACATTGCAGTGACAATTTTTTCCTGTTTAAATGCAAAACACTATTTTCATGTCGTCAATAAATTTGAACGTTAAATGTAAAACGTATACAGATAATCAATGTCGGGTCGAGCAACTGCTTCAAGTCTCGAAAAATAGCATTAAACAATAATGGTGTAATAAATGTCGTGTTCAGCATTACTATATTATAGAGAAAACATTAGTAATATTTATTCGACTATAAAATTAATAGTAAACATAAATAAATAGTGTATACAAAATCAACCAAGAATGTCTACCAGGAGTCTCCATTAAAAAAGATTGCACTACAGAGGGCAGCGCAGTTGTTTTAAATTTGCGATATAATTAAAATGGCGGGAAAGCTGCTTTAAATTGGCTGATGGTATGACAAATCACATATGAAAATGTAGAAAATAAAGGAACAGAAGCTACAAATTAAAAAACAATGTGAAAACCAGTAAACTATTTCTAAATTCAAAAGCCATTTTTACTAATTTTACTAACTCTGATGAAATTATGTGCCCAAAATCAGTTCATAATTTTGCTGTATATAATAGTAATAAAATTGAAATTAAGTTAATCAATCATAATTCCACCGGAAAATCTTGTACTAAATTCTAAATAAATCTATTAATTAATGTTGTAACAAGTTCATTATTTACAACTGTAATAATTCTACCGTTTAAAATTGTAAAAATTCAATTAAATAAAATGGTAATAAATCCATCATTTATTCCGTCACTTAACTATGTAATAGCAAATAATTTAAATAATTAATTAATAACTGTTTTATTACTGTGTAGAAAGCTTGGAAAATTATTAAATTGAGTACTACAATGGCTTTGTAATAAATAATAAAAGATTAAAAGGCTTGGGAGCGCCGGTCATACTGAGAAATTGCAGGTTATTAAGTGTATTATTACATGTAATAATAAAGAATAGTGTATTGAAAAATAAAATCCTGTTGTTAGTATTTGTGAAGACGTAGTTATTGAGATGTTCTTATTGTTGTGGAAGTTGAAGCAACAACCAGGAAAATTGATAAAAGCACTATTGTAATTTATGGTAGAAAGGAATTACTAGACTAGTAATATGTAATAACAATAAAAAAAGATTGTTGTTGTTGTCATTGTTACGTAAACAAAACAAAGTATCTAGAAATTAAATGTAATATCAGTATGTCATAATAGCTATATAGAGAGTGAAAAACTGTACTATAGAGAAGAAGAAAAAAGAAGAAAAACTGATTTCAGTAAAAAAATGGAGTATCTATTATGTATGCGAAAATAAATATTAAATGCGATATGTATCGAAATGGTATATGCATTACATACATAAGAGAAAAAAAAATGTTTAAAAGTATAAAGAACATATAGTCATGTCCATGCAGATAAAATGTGACAAAGCAAGTACTATTGTGTAAACATACTACATGAATAATACATATAAATACATATGAAAATACATGAATAGAATATTTTTTTTAGAAAAAACCTCAAGTGTAAAAAAATGTCCATAAAAATGCTGTCAAGTGATACAAGAACAAAACATGTATACATAGTTTACATAATGTTAAATGGGGGAGTATAAAAATAAACTGGATTGCATGTCGTAGTGAAATGAAATAAATATGTCGGGATAACAAATACATTGGGCATGGATATGTAAAGTAAATAAAATAATAGGGAATAAAATAAAATGGGATAACCCATGGACATTAGAACATACGGGGAAAGTAGACACACGCACAGTAAAAAAAAAAAAGGTTTCTCGTGCTGGGGTGCAAAGTAAAGCTGTAAATACAAAATTGTATAAATAACATTATGAAAAAATCAATGTAAATAATTTACTATAAATGTAAAATAATGGTGTTTAAATATAAAATAGTATATATACAATACAAATATACATATAAGACAGTCGGCAATACTTGTGTAGCGAAAAAAAGTCTGTATTCTCCATGATGATTGTAATATTGTAGAAAAAAGTGGGTCGCATATATCATGGAAAAAAGCATATTAATATATATATGTACGTGGGAAAAAATGAAATCAATCAAAAAATAACTATTGGAGTAAGAACAAAAATCCAGCAGAAAATATATAAATCACACAGAACTGATGGTTACTAAAAAAACAATTCGTGATTCGAATTTGTGAAGGGGGGTAACTGATGAAAAGGTGGTATGTAGTCAATTACAAGGAAGAAGAAATCACTAAAACTCGTTGTTGTTATCGAGAGACAAGTCGAAACTTGATATCTTGTATACACATACGAGTTGTAGTAAAATTATTAGAGAAAAAATGTGTAAAATAATAAAAAGAATAATATACATGTTCAATGCAATCAAGTCACCCGTCTTACACTTTGTTCTCATTTGGTTTATTTAATGCATTCTCCATGTTTGTATTTCTCTACTCTACACATATTCATATTCCATATTATGACTCTCATCCTCATATGATCCTCATACGTACATCTGTAAATCTACAAGTATGATTTTGTAAAGGATTTTATTGCTCCTCATGTTCATAAATGTGGACCAGCAAGTCGTAAAAAGGCTATTGAATATTATACACAGATGCTCCGAGTTTTTGGGGGTTTTTGCAGTACCTCTTGAGGTTTTTTTATGTTTATTTTCATAGCTCCTTTCCCGAAATTCCTACTTATTATGTGTGCTTCCCTACCATTTTATTCGGCAATCCTATTCATGCACTTTGCGCTCTTAAATTATGGTTTTGGTACGTATTCGTATATAGAACTATGTATACTGTATGTATTCTCATGCATGTTTCGCCATTTTCTTTCCAATAGGCTAACAAAGATGCTGTAGTAGACCTGTCAACACATAATAATAATGTTGTTGCAAAAGGACTTTCAAGTAATATTGCATTAATATTTGTTTATGCTTCAAGCCTAGAGTTTCAAAAGCCAGTGTGTATTTATTTAATGGTACAACTTTTATGCGATCGTCAACGGACGGTTTTTTCAAGACAGAGCAAAATAGGAATTTAAGCGCTTCACTCGACAAAATAATAGCATATGAAAAATATAATGCTAAACAGTATGTGTAGAACAAACGGGAAGAAATCCACAGGATGAACGGGAGTACAAAATAAGCGTAAAAATATAAAGCATGGGATAAGCGGAAAAAATAAAAGGATGCCCAACTCCTACCGAAATGCTGCGGTTACATATATTTCTTATTGTAGTATTATTTCTTTAACAAGTCATTTATTTTCGTTTACTCAGACGCAAACAAGAATAAAGAGTCCTTCATTCAAGTCATGTGTATAATGCGTATTATTATTTGATAATATCTTTTAAAATAGTCTTATTATTCTATTGTGAGGCGCAGACAATATTTTCGTGTTTTTTTATTTCGAAAACATCTACTCCCGCAACAATATTCGCGAGCATAACTAGTATAATAATTATTCCTAATATAAAAATATAACATTAATTCACAAACAAATATGAACGTAATAGATATTAAGTCGCGAGCATATAACAACATATAGTAACCTTTGCATACAACAATATAACTTTATAATAATACTTTTGTAGAGAATACTTGAATGGAACGATGGGGCACAATGAGACATGTGGTTGGTCCACTGCACTTGGACGACATTGCACGTCAGCGTCAAGAAAGCAAAATCAAAAAGGAACGAGAAAACAAAACGGGATGGTTATACTCCCCATATATTTAATAAACATATATGTGGATGACAGGACATATGCATATCATTGCATTTGTATTGTATACACACAGATCTTCATGTGTTAGAATTTTCACAACCTACTCCGCAAAGCTTTATGACCATGTCCAAGGCACATATAAAAAGCATATAATTCTGAAAAGTTTCTCACACACGAGACATTTTTCCCTTGAAGGGATATAACCAAACTCATGAGTACATACTGTTGACTCTGTATTGTAAATTGTACAAAAAATGTGAAATGTACAAGAAAAGGTGTGCATGTGTGTGAGATGAGAATACGCGGCTCAGAACCAGTTTTACAACAGGAAATTCCGGCACTACACAAGAAATAAATCAGTGGTCCAAGGCCATAGCGTGGTACAGTTAGGCTTAATAACCTGATAAACTCTAAAGAATATAATACAGCATTATATAGAAACTGAAAACTAAAGTTTGGTCTTCCTCTCCCTCAAGTTCATTAACACGAATAATAAATTAATTCCTTTCCTGACCATCTTACCATACAGAGCAACATACAATATAATAAGACGGATTGACAGGATTCTTATTACTATTAGCAAAATAATTATTACCAGTAACAAAAAAATTACTACAATAATAATTACAATCTCGTCACAAATCCTGCCACAAACTATACATTTTTCGCTGATTTTTGTGTCAGGTACATCACGATAAAACAAAATAATTTAATAGTTTCTAACATGTATTCAAGTATTACAAATTACACGTCAAAAATATGTACCTATTAATTTTATAGTAACCGTCCTTTTATTTAAGTATACATAACAAATGTGAGGCTGGAGGTCACACATTAACTGGTATAGGATGTGTGGAAAATGGCAATGGAGGGGATGACCTCTGAGTTTGATTTCTTCGGCCTTCTCGACCCTCCTGTGTGGTCTTTTGATTTCCCGGCAGGAAGAGGTTTCTCGGATTTCCCGTGATGAAGATGATGATGATGAGGTTTCTCTTGGATCGGCAATAATTCCAGGACCGTGGAGTGCTTCTTCGGAGTGACGGAACGATAGGAACGTGTAGTTAACTGAACTGCGGGCACTATTTCTGTGTGGAAATCCTGGGGATCGGACCGCTTGATGGTGGCGTGACCATCGAACATATTGTCATTGGCCTCCATTAAGAGCGCTTTGGAGATAAACTCTCGACGGAAGTCGTTGCTCGTCTTGTAGTCGTTGCTGCCTTTGGAGCGGTAGGATGTGCTTTTAGTCGGGGGAGATGGCGAAGTATATTTATTCGTTGGAAGAGATTTGTAGTAGTTGTTGGGCTTGTTGCGAAATGCGTTTTTATAGTCATCGCTATGATGGTTTTTGAAATTGTTCTTGGGATTGTTTTTGTGGGCGTTAATTTGATTATTATTATTACTGTGACCATTAGCTTGATTGTTATTATTGTGACCATTGGAGTATTCTCCTCTGTGATGTTGGGAATTCCCTCCATTTTGATAATTGTTGTAAGCAGAGTTTTTATTATAGTTCTGATAATTTACGTTCTGATAAGCATTTTGATTGTTTCCGGATGGACCAAAATTATTTTGATTTTGGGTAGGGTAATATTGCTGCTGGTTTTGTTGTGGTGAATAATTCTGGTTCACTGGGGCAGAGTTGTAGTTACTGCCTAAATTATTATTGAAAGGGGCGTTGTTATTCGGGGGGATGTAATTATTATTTGGGGCCTGGGCAGAGTTGTAGTTTTGGACCGGGGAAGGACCATTGTAATTATTGACGGGTTGCTGGTTATAATTATTCACGGGTTGTTGGTTATAATTATTCACAGGCTGTTGATTATAATTATTCACGGGTGGTTGGTTATAATTATTATTGACCGGCTGCTGATTATAATTACTAACGGGCTGCTGATTGGCCGGCTGAGAATTGTAATTAGTAGGGGGATGACCAGCAATGTTCACTTGAGCATTGTAATTTGATTGGGGGTTGTAAGGGACTTGCTGTTGGGGATTGTAATTATTTTGCACAGCGGGGTTATAATTATTGGTGGGACTATAAGTTTGCTGATTGGGGAAGTTGTTCACAGGGGGATTATTAAAATTTGAAGTTGGCGCGTTATTGTAATTGGATACGGGGGCGTTACTATAGCTGGCCACTGGCGCGGAGTTGTAAGGAGCGGGAGAATAATTATTGTTGGGGGTAGGGGGATTATTGTGATTGCTAGGGGCATTGTTGTAATTAATTACTGGGGAAGGAGCGTAGTTGTTTGAAACGGCGGGATTTAAATACGAATTGGGGTTCCCGTGATTACCGTTGGGGGCTTGGGGCGCGGGGAAGCTATGTTGGGGAGCAGCCCCTGCTTGCTGATAATTGTTTTGAGGGGGCTGATAAGCTGCAGGAGCAGAGCTGAAGGGCTGCTGAACGGGGTTGTACTGTTGGATGGGGTTGTAGACGGGCTGCTGGACGGTGTAGATGGGGGCAGGGGTGTAGGTGCCGGTGGGGCTGGTTGCGCTTCCAAAGGCTCCTCCTTGAAGTCCTTGTCCATTCGCTGGAGTTGGAGACCCAAAGCCTCTTCCACTTGCTGAATATTGGGCATTATATGGGTTGCCTGGAGCCGGGTAAGTATTGACCGGAGCATTGTAGGGGTTAGGTGCGGCATTGTAATGATGGCCTGCAGCGTTGACACTGGAAGGACTGGCTTGCTGTTGCTGTGGGTAGGTTGTCGGGTGTAGTGACTCCACTGGTCCACTATAATAAGAGTTTTTGTAAGGGATAAAATTACTAACCGTTAGTTGCGGATGTTGAAGAGGGGGGTAACCTTGGTTTGTCAGTTGCCATTGTTGTTGTGGCTGTTGAGCATAGTTGAGCGTCGAGGCCGCCGCCACATTGTTGGCTACCGGCTTGGGAAAGGACGGCACTGGGGAGTACTCTGGCTTCTTACCGGCCATCCCGGGGACAGAGGCCACAACTCCATTGGTGGTGGTGGACGCGGACTGGATTGGATCCGGATACTTCACCAGAGGATGATCCGGTGGTACATTTCCTAATTGATTGTGTTGTGGAAATTCTCGTTTAATTTAACCCGACAGCAGGTGTAATTTGTGTAGAAAATTTTCTACACAAACATTTATACACATTGTATGCATAAAATTCGTCTTTGTATTCATTCCAAAAAATAATAGAATTAATAGGTCAATAGTACAGTTAAGGTTCTGTAGTTATGTTCATTGTAAAAAAGTGCGTTTGTTTGGTAATGTGTGCATGTATTTATGTAGACTACAAATAGTGTATGATAGACTATGTGCAGGAAATGGGTGTGTGTGCGAATTGGAAAACTAATCAGTGATTGCAAATTCAATTAACACTAATTGCAGTTGTGGGTGTCTACTGTGTCGGAGGATGGCGTGTGTACAAAGAAGATATAATATATAAGAAGCTATAAAGTAAAAGGAGATATATAATAAGTTAATTAAAATTAATAACATGCAGGAGGTACAGTCTCGTCGGGGAATTAACCATTTTAGTATATTCCAGTATAAATGGCTCCTTTTCCACAAGCTACACCGAGAGTGAGACCTGTCAACTTAAATCCACTTAATCCAACCAAAGGCGGTGCTAAGATTTAGCTTTAAAACAAACTTCTTCAATCAACTTGCTACTAAAAACATGAATTTACGGCATATATTTCCAAACATTTTTAATTAAGTGCACGGCACTATAAAAACAAACAGTAGGGTTTTTTTACGGTAATATCCGATGAAAAAAGTAGAAATAAGAGTTTTTAAAACCAACTTCCCCTACAAAGGCTAATTTGTAAAATGTGTGTCAGCATGTTTTTTATACCTAACTGAACTAATACGTAAGTACCTCCAAGGAGAAGTCGAGCAATGTTGCTAATACTTCTGCCGGCCCGAGCGCCCTGCGGTTCTGCAAGTTCACAAAAACACAATTTTAAGAAACTCCACTTAGTTATCGTAACTCGACAATATTTGATGAAGACATGTTTACTGGTAAATCGACTAATTGATTCAACTAAGCCTCTTAAGCTTCAATCTGAACAAGTCAATTATAAATTTTAATCAATTTCAACAAGTCCACGGATTCAACTTAAAATGAAGCAAGTAGAGCAAATGAGCTTACCCGCATCTTCAAAAACATCACTCCTGACAAGAGCTATAATGGTAGCTAATAGGAAAACCTGCAAAATTGTTTTAATTCAGTTTACAAATGCTCAGACCAATCACAATAAATTTACTTTTCCAAACTTTGGACATAATGCAAATCATTTAATTTGGATAGTGAAAGCTGCTCGAGCCCCCGCCAATTACAATAAACGAATGTATATATTTTGTGGATTTATGCTTCTACGCATTATATTTTTTGTTTATAGTTTCAAAATACTACATGCCTGTAATAAATGTTTTCAAAATAAACCATTTTTTCATGTAAAAAATAAACCTTACTTTGCAAACAGTCCTATGTGTTCCTTTGTACATCTTGGAAATTTGGTATAAATCCGAAATCACAGGCACATAATATTCCTACCGGCAAAGACGAGTAAATGATCGTAATCTCTGTTGATTTGGTATACACGATTCTTCTGTAATCAAAATACAAAATAAATATTTAAAAATCTCTTTCACACTGACCTTTCTTGAAACTCCAAAACTTAAAGCACATATAATATATAAACACACTGGGAACTCACCGCAGAACTGATTCATGTACAACGTGAGAAGTTAAACTGACAATTGTCTAGTGAAAGTTAGCGCTTATAAAGATTGGGAACAAGATTTTTTTCCCAAGTCCACCTTTCCAAAAGGTGGCTTCAAATCAAGTTCAACTTGTAGGGACTTGGGATCAAATTTGTATTCATGGATGGTGGAAAGCATATAGTTTTATAATCAAAAGAAACCAGTGTGTACCGGAGACGATCAACGTTCAGTTGACGTATGTAGAGATGACCGTGTATGTTACTACCACTTGTAAAGAAAGATATAGTATCATATACATATACATGTATATATTCATTTATTAGCCACTGCCATATCGGCATCATCAGCTTCATCAAAGCTTCGATTCACCTGGGGATTTCTTAGGATATTCTGGCCGCTTCAGCAATTTAAGTATTAAAAAATCACAACAAAGTCTGTATCGAAGCACTACAACTTCATCCATTTTACATACACAGAAGATCGTTATCAATATTAGACGAATCTCTCACATCCCAACTTCACAGCGAGGCGATGGAGTCCACGTTAGGAACATGCTTTCTTGAGTATTGACGGATCATGCTGCTTTATTTTAATTTATTAAAAGAGGTTGGTTGGGCAATCAACTTAAATGCGTACAATTAAAAAAATGTGTAAGTAAAATGGATAATATGATGCAAAATAGTAAAATTACCATTCATTTTATGCTCTTGATCAAGATGATCACTTATAACAAATATATTGCAAAGATTGAATATGTATGTACATTTGCCTCTGCTGATTTTATACTTCCTCCTTGGAACACAATAGAAGATGAATGGAAGATGAACAAAATAAAAATTGCTTAAATTATTTATGCTTTCCAATTATTAGTAGGTATTCAAATAACAGTTGCCATATAGTTCATCCTGAATTTTCAATTTGTGGTGACATATGTACACACTCTATACTATGAGGACACTTTCCCTGCACAACTCCGCTGGGTTTTGAACAATGTATCAAATGTAATGAAATGCATTAATGCATACATTTAATGCATGATCTTTTGACGTATCAGTTCTTATAATTTGAATATATTACATTTTTATATAAAATTGTAAACAGAATTCCTTAACCCAAAGCGCTGATGGTGAGATATGAGCGTGTGAAATTCAAAAGTGGATTTTGAAGCCAAAGTAATGTAGTTGTGCGTATAGAATAATTATTATTGCACACTTTTGATGAATGTCAGAAATGTTCTTTACATGTACAATGTGTACAGAATACATATGTATGAGATGGGTGTTAATGTGTGTGAAATGATACAAGTTTGTACTACAACAATACCTTTCAAGTGTACAATAATACCGTTCATATTTACAACAGTACCTTTTAAGCTTACAATAGTACCTTTTAAGCTTACAATAGTACCTTTTAAGCTTACAGTAATACCTTTTACGTGTACTACAGTACCTTTTAACAATATCCACATGTAAAGCTATGTACCTACTACAATCATTATTATACCTTTTCGACAGCAAGTTTTGACAACAATACATGTACATTCATAATCATAAGTACCTGTTTGTACATAAAATTAGTTGTTTAAACATAGTCGATTGTTGTTCGAAATGGCTTCAACAGTATTTTTAACCAGTTTAATTTAATTTCCTGTCCATCAACGACTTTTTACAACTTGTTGCAGCTGCGTAACTTGCGCTTTTTTGAAGATCAGGGGTGGTCGACAGAATTTGATGAATGAGTTGCTTAATTTCGTGGATTATTAGCTATTTTTAATTGTACGTACATGATCTTTAACAAACATTCAACAGAATGTTTAATCATTGAAAAGAATGGTGGAAGACAGAATGAGCCTGCAGTCGGGTAAATTCCACCAGTTTACAAGGGCTTTTTCCATGGTCCGTGTATTAGTAATGATTATTATTGCGTTTTTCTCAATTATGAAACACAGTAACTTCCTATAATAATCACATTATAATTTAGGTTTCAAGCATACATAAAATGTGTGCTCCATTATAGTATTTGTGCTCTAAATAATGATTTTAATAATAATTAATATTATAGTTATTGCAACATCATATACAGTGTCTGTTATGTCTCAAAGGAGGACATATAGGACGAAATTGTAATGAGAAACAGATATGTGGGCTAGATGAATGTAAAAAATCCCACAATAGAGCATTGCACAGGAAATCCTCGAAGAATCCCATCAGCTTCAACGAGCACGCCTGACCCGGGATGAAGGAAACTTTGCTTTGTGTGTTGCCAGTTACGTTGTCAGGTCCGAGAGGAACGATCCAGACGTTCGCACTTCTAGATGAGAAATCAACATTGACCCTGGTTGATGAGCGAGTTGCAGATAGACTTGAGCTTGTCGGTGAAGTAGATCCATAACTAGGGTTGACACTAATTGATCGATAACTTGATCGCAAAAAATCGTCGATATCCATAATGACAATCGATAATGTCGATAATTCAAAATTATTCCAAAGATCACATTTTGGGGCATTTTTGGACCTCAAATGCCTATATTAAGCTCCACTTTAAATTAATCATATTCATCTTGCTTCCCAAGACCCAAAAGCGTATGGCTAATGGGCTCGAGGAGCATAACATCCAAGTAATTACAGAAGTAAGTCAATAACAACGGTTTTAACTTTTAAATTAGATACAATTTTAATGCCAAAATAAAATGTTTCAAAATATTTTGCTAATGCAGAACAAGAAAATTTTGAGAAATTTAAATATGGAACTAAATAATAATCCTTTAGTTCAAATAAAAAATCCAAATGTCTCCAGATTCAAAATTTAATTTTAAACCAAATCTGTGATTAATCGAATCCGAATGCGACAGAATATGACAAACAATAGCGATAATAATTGATTGCGACCCCTCAAGATCTTGAAATTGGGTACAAATGGTTTAAATAACATTTTTATAAACACGTGTATCCTTTTACCGAAAAGTCTTGATAAATGTGAACATCGATAACCGATAATATCGGCAAATTTTTCGATAATTAACGATCATTATCGAAGTCAAAAAAGTGTCGATAATGGCGATAATTATCGGTATCGTTATCGAAGTTGTCAACCCTATCCATAACAATAGGGTATTCGCAGGCATCCCTCTTTCCCCCATCGCATAAATGTAAGTGTTTCATTTCTGATGCAATTCTTCAGCATAAACAGGATTACAAGGGTATTACATATCTACAAAAATGTGCAAGATTAATAGATGTGGGAATGTGTTTCAGTTGACTGTTAATGCCTTAAAGACGTCTTCAGCCCTGTCTTATTCCTGACTTGTTACATGGATTTGCACATCTCGTGGCTTCTAATTGTTTCCATTTCGGACCCATCGTTTCATCTAATCCAATCTGGGGTTATATGTATGTATAAAGTAGACGGTGGACTTAATGGGATTGTGGAAGGCCGTTACCATCCAGATTCGATTCAGATGCCATTTACCAGCTGTGCTCCCGAGATAAAGATCCTTTTCCGACGGCTTGGGCAGGCATGGATAAAATGTAATTTTCCTGATCATTGCGCCCGTACCTCGGTGAACCCCAGCAGTTTGAGTATAGGGAAACCCACTAATAGGGAGTACCATTTGGCTTGTGGCTTGCCGATCTTCGATATGTGGTTTTAATGGGGGGGATAAGATAGTTCTTTTAGAATTAAATGTATTACATATTATATTTATTAGATATGATCAGTTTTATTTTTTCTTTGATACTTTATACAGCATCATAATTTTAATAATTTCTAAAATAATTAAAGTTTTTATTGTAATTGTTTAGTGTTTGAATGTAAAAGTATTGGAATTTTAATGGAATTTGTAATAGAAATTTCCAGTACTATAATTTTAATTTAGTGTCATAATTTTTGCACAGAGAACTATATAACGCTTTAAAGATATTTTATAATTTTTATATAAAACTGCAGTTTCTATGCAGTGCCCCGTAGTGTGTCATAGGATTATAATTTTTGTGTTGGTAGCTTTATTAGCTGAGATTTAATGGGTTGATTATATTTCATAGGTTCTCAAGTCAAGAAGGTTGATGACATTTTGATTTCCAATTGCCCTGCCGTGAAGGATATAGGGTTGTAACAGTGTGCACGGGAGGAAATCATGAGACACGAAAAAACCCACTTGAGAGTCAGTGCTGAGAAAATTGAAGGAAACCCATAGTTTGTCAATGTTTGTACTTCATCACTGCTATAGGTCACCGTTTTAATACGAGCGTCAGTCAGGAACTTACCAAGTAGCCTACTTCAAAGACTGGTTTCCTCTGGGCGATGTGTGCACAAGAACACTGGCTCCTTCTGACTTTTTGCTGCATATGTATAGGTGCGTTATCCATAATATGTTGTACAACAGAACAATATCTTATTTGAGTATGGTAAGAGCATATCTTAATTTGAAGCAAAAGGTATATAGTGTATATGTGGATAAATGTTGGTAGTCTCCAACTCCAAGCCGACACAAAAACGTAAATGCTCCTACAAAATATATTGGATAAGGTGCAGTGTTGGTATGAACCCAGAGCTTGTCTTGAGAAAGCAATAAAATATTTAGAACCTGAATGTTGTATGCCCTAACAACTTTACATATATGTAAGCAGTTGCAACCGCAAGATTTTCCTTTGATAATGAATTAAGCCATATAACTACCAACACTTTCATTAGCTTTGTGCGATCGGGAATCGAAATCCATTTTTTTCACTCGATACTTCCATTTCTTTGGTACTAAAATTCAGAGATGTGGAAAATACTCATTTTTTTTCTCAAATACAAAATACTAAATAGATTCTAACAGATGACAAGTACCAAATACCAAATAAAATACTTTAA
>JAQGAK010001285.1:0-35948 GCA_034696945.1 Lipothrix lubbocki | reverse complement strand
TTTAGTATACAATCATCATCGCCACCAAACCCCTACCCCCCATATTTTTGTATTCGCAATTTACGCACAGCGCCTTACATGCACTGCATTTTGGCTATTGGGGCACTGTTGATCGGTCGACCATTATTACAGAGCTCGTGAACATACTTAAATAATACATGAATATCCTTTATTATTAAAGCTTATATGCACCATAAAGTGAGCTATCACGTCGCGGTGCATTTTACAATTTTACAGGGCTCTATCAGGTTAGAACTAAGCTATATTGTAGTATACATTTATGTAGATACGTACATAACCGTAGCAGTAACTTCATACGAACATGCTCAAAAATAAATTAATGCTCATGTCGGAAACAGTCGTTTGTGTAGACACATAGCACAATGATTTGAAAAGTTGATCGTAAACCTTGAAAGTATTGCTGATGAATCTGAAAATAGTAAAATGCACTCCTCATCTCATGATATGGTGCTTTAAAATTTTACGGCCAAAAATTTAAGCAAATTTTTGGCAACATTTTTTTCTTATCCGTTGCCGGCTCCCAGCATTCATCCCATTGAATGATTCATTCCATTTAGTTAAAATTAGCAGTTTTCAAGGAACTTGTTGGGTGTTCTCGGGTAATAACATGATAAAAGCCCTTTTATATTGTATGTATATAGTGTCTTAGCGTCATAAAAACCTTTTGGTAACAGTCATGTTCATGCATTCTCTTATACATTTCGTTATTTTTTTGTGATGGCGAGAGCGTTATGGAAATCAGATTCCAAGAATGACAACGACTCTGGTGGTACACTAAAGAGAATTTGAGAACGTGTTGATGTAAAGAACACGAACGTCGATAAACTTTGGGTCTCTCTACTTTTGAAACTGCGACCATTTAGCGTTTATTGGTGGCGATGGCATCGACTAACTCCAAGTAATTATGCATTTCTCGCCATGGCAGTCTACGGCATCTTTGAGGAAAAATTATTGGCAACTTGCAATTTCCCGAGAGTAATAATAGGCAATAAAGTTTCCAAAGAACTCACAGCTACCTAGACACACTTGAGTGTGATTAATCTAAATATTATAAACAAACCAGGAATGGTAAATCTGCATATAAGCGATTCAAGAAAGTTAAATCTACATAGAAACGAGCCGCGTTTAATAAAGCTACTTATATAGAAAATGCAAAGAGCCAGATGATGAAGCTATAGAGTACTTCATAGTAAACAGGCATGCAGTGTATAGATTAAAGAAGCTACGAGTTGAGCTTAACACGACAATAAAGACTACTAGCGAAGATGTTTTGATGAGAGATTGCTCTCGTAATGATCGTTGAGTGTTCGCTCATTTGCCTAAATGCTGAAGGAAAAGTTTTGAATGTGGTAGGCAAAAAATTAAAATGCTGTAAACATGTACTCAAATTGATTCCTAGTGCGGTGGTCATGGTACATATGTGTAAAAAAGTGCAAATGTGTGTATATGAGTGACGAAGCTAAAATTAAGGACGATAGGTGCATTGTCAGAGTGTGTACAGTTTAGCGAGAGCAAGTGATTTATGAGCGTATTATTCTCCTACAATTTAAACTACTCTTGTCATTAATTCCTTCAGTTATGTTTCCCCTTAGCTTGTAGCATTTGTGTTATACCAAAGCTGTCGACATTAATTCGAGAAACGAACCAATGTTTGCAATGGCAATTAATTCCAAATTAGCTACACACCACTTCCAGCAGCAGGTCTTTAGGCCTGGTGTGTCATCTAATTTTCGTTTTTCTCCTCATCTTTCAGCTGATTTTCTATTCCTTGTTTTCTTGGCATTAGCTACTTTTAAAGTAGTGGTCTTTAACCGTCGTACAATGTACTAAACCCTTCTGTAATGTTGCCAATAATTCTGTAAAATGTATCACCCTGAACCTTTCATAGAAACATGGATATTATCTCGATGACATGGACAATAAAAAAATTAAACATTACTAATCATGTCGTACATCTTGGTATTGAAGGTATGGCTTGGATATATGAAACTTCGAAGATGTGGACTTGAAAGAAAAAATAAGACAGGAAATATATCTTGTGCAATCGTGGTTGTTAATAGCAGCCTCAATATCAACGCTATATACGTGACTATAATGTTTTATATCTGTATAAAGAGTACTTAATTGGCATAATTTCTAGTATAGATATTATCAGGAGTAACTTGTCCCAAATTTGGGGCATGTAAAACCATTGATGGACGTTTTGTAGATGAAAAAAGATTCGTTACACAGGAAATACATAAGTATAATAGTTCCAGTTACCAAAACAAGATCAAGGAATCGTTGATCAAATGCTAATCTTATACACGGGATAGCCTTGACAGGAGCCTCATACCTTGAATTACTCAAATATGCGGTTTTGTCAATCTGATTCACGTAATTTTCAATACTGTATACATACATGAATATGCATGAATTAGCATAACTAGAATGCATTTCCCGGTTGTTTAAAAAATACATAAAACCATTCTGGTCGCTTGACATTTATTCAATTGACAACCATTTTGGGATCAATTGATAGCTACACGTATTTCATTTTAACTTAATAAAGGGAACCATAAGTCAGGTTGTAATTATTTTGCGATTGTGCAGTACCACAATAAAGCTAGTTTTTTCTTAGTTGGCATACTTAATTATTTGGTTAAAACTATTCTTGTCACAGCAACTTCTTGTTGACAGCACGAAGAAGCAGGAACACATGTTCAGATATTCTAGAAGAGTGGATATCTGTATACTATCTAAGTATTTGATTTTGATATAAAGCTGCATGAAGACCAAGTTATTCTCTTTTTGAGCAAATATATTACAAGTATTACTTCTACGAAGCCATGTATTACCTTAAATGCATTTTCTATCATCTTGTTGTCCATCGAACTTGTTCTTGCAAGGTCTTTAGTTTTATCGTGCAATGTAAGTAGATTTATCTTTCTGCTATTTTCACTGCCTAGGTCAAGTGTAACTTGTACAGTGACATAGCAAGTACTATTGTTAGATTTAGGAGTTTCATTTATATTTCAAGTTATATCTTTAGAGTTACTTTTTCTGGTTTACTTGCCTCGTTAATCTCCGTTCTGTTTCAATTTTTATACCGCGGTAACAAGCAGTGTATCAAGATAAGAGCGCGGCTGCTGTAACAAAATTTTTATTAAGTGATGACACTGACGCCTCAACGGCAGGAATAAACCTTCGATGAAAAACGAACGACAAGCGGCATGAGAAGTATCACACACTGGGTACCGGATTACAACAATGGTATTCGATCTAATTATTCCCTCGCTTGTCAAACATGATGCAGGACTGTGTGTAACATTGCCTGATGCCTGCGAAGAAATCGAGTCCTACGATGGACAAATATTAAAAAGACAAGTTCATACCTCGGGACTATTGTTGTGCTCCTTAGATTATTATTGTTAGACATTGTCTAATCCTGTCCTTATATACTATGTTTGAACAACGGGACTATCGAATTGTCAAGTAAATGAACCGATGATTGTCGTTTTCTTTTTTGTTGACGAATAGTATGTCATTTCTGTTGAACTCTCTCGTGTTCTAAGTTTGTTAGGCTATTTTCTGCTCCTTTTACAGTCCATGTAAACGTCAATATGAGCAGAATGTTTTATTAAGATTTCTAGCCTATTTCCTAGATAGTATCTACATACGTCTACATAGTAATGTTATTTTGATAGTTAATTAAATATTTATAGCATTTCTACAGCTTGTATAACATATTAATTGTTTTCTTGACTAATTAATATTTATTTGTATCGTGTAGATATTTACAGTATTACTACTATATTTGCATTCTATATGTTATAATTGTATCCGCTTATGTAGGCTGAAGCACATTAATATTAACATGCTTACTTTCGCGTTCTTCTCCACGGGACATGTGTTATGTGTATTTATAATTAGTTTCACGTCTTGTGTGTATCTTTAGTATTAAACTATTTATACATAGCCTAAGTGTTGCGTATTAATTTTTCGTGGCTGAGGGAAGGTAAAGACCTTCACCTGTAATTAGTCCTAATGAAATGTTACACCTTTGCAATTCCCTTTCAGCGCGTTCCTACTTATTTACGACTCAAGTAGAACATTGATATTCAGTCACAGTGTACAAGTGTACATAACATTATTTACACACCGATGAATATTTGTGCTATTTGAATCGCATTTTGCGATCATTTAATTAGCTCGTTTAATCTTTTTCCTTAAGCAGTTTTTCCTTTTTGAAATGTCAAGGGTCAAGTAGATAGAAAAGTTAATTATAGGTTTAGTTTCAACAACTTGGCTCCATCATTATAATTAAGGTTAAAAATGTTTTCTGTTTGTGTTTGGGTTGACTTAATGCAGGTCAATTTAGATGTGTGATTTACTTTTCATAAATTTGGTCATTGTGATGGCAGATTGCATTCGTTGAAATTAAGATGATTGGAATCAGAATCCAATGAAGGGCACTTGAAATTATTGTTCAAAGAAAGGATATGAAACGATATTAAACTTGTTGAAAGGGAATGCTTTTGACATTTGTGTTTGTTAAATGGTCTTATTATAGCAAAAAAAAATATTTTGCCAGTGCATTCAAGTACATCTACCTGTTAAAAAGCCTTTAAAAAGTCTTAAATCAATGTCAGAATATTTAGTCTCAATTGTTAATTTTGCTTCGAGATTGCCTCAGAAGGGAATGTTCATTTCAAAAGTAAAAGGACATGCCTTCAAGTTATTGACGGGCATTTAGAGCTGTGTGTATATTTTTTATTTTCTATTTACACGAGAGCACCTAGTAATATTATTGCAGCGGGAGTAGTATCATTATTTTGGTGAAGTGGGTTAGCTGGCGGTGATTCCTTGTGCAGAGAGACCTTTGTTAATACCGGTACTCTCTCCATGTCTGTAGACATTTTGGTGGAGATAAATATTTTTCATGTACCCCTGCGGTATAAGGTTAGACGGGAACACTTTTCTTATTTCCATGTTAGTTTACCTCTGAACATGAGAGGTTGGCAGTCAAAAACGCATGTAAGTTTATGTAAAAAGAAATGCAGTCATATCTGCATACATATGTGCAAAGGGGACAATACCAATTCATCCCCTTGAGTTCATTCTTTACACAACGATATTAAGCACTAGACATAATTCGTCTTGCATGAAAACCAGCTTCTTGCAATGCCACGGTTTGAGTTTCACGTCTGCCTCTATTCCTCTGTCTTATACGCTTTATGTTGCTAAAACTGATGGATAATGACGGTGCAACAGGGAGGAAGCACTATGTCATATAGAAATAAAATAATGGTAATGGTTTCAATAACGAATGGAAAGGCTTGAGAGACTTGTCAACGTCAAAAATTTACTGCCAAGTTCGAATTAGGAATTGAAAGTGTGACGACAATTTGCTTGCGTCTACAATACTTTTGATGCTGCTGTACATACTTATATTTGCTGGTTTAACTAGGAAGGTTCTTTTGACTTCCTTTTTATAAATGACTTTTAGCAATATAGCTTCCAAAAGTACTTGCTTGTATAAGTAAACCGAGTATAATTACATTTGGATTCCAATTGAGTATCAACAATACCCAGGGTATCAGTTACAACCGTAGAAATTAGTGCTCTAATATATTTACCTTAGCAAAAAATAACTTTTCTAATACAACCTTGCAAACAGTTTACCGCTTTAATTCACTCTTCCTTCGTATTGTTGACTGTAAACTGCTTAATGTATAATGTTGTACTTAATGCGTGGGTTTTTTCTGTGTCACATAGGACAAGTAGATGCATATGGTCAAGTATGATAAAAAGTAAAAGTATGTAAATATCAATTAAAAGAGTAAATTTACTTGGCGGTCGGGTCTACGCTGCTGTGTTTCGTCTCGATAATAAGGTGACACTCCTTAAAACAGGATCTGTGGGAACAATTTAAATCCGTGTGTGTTATACATGTCAGGCCTTTTCGTGCCCTATACTCTACATACGGTTATGACAGTAGTTTGATTTTTATTACAAACCGTGTAGTGGAATACATAGTGTACAAACTGCATACGCATATGTAAATTTTACATGATAGGCGTAGGTGCCATGATGCTCTTTTGTAAGTAATCATGAACTTAATAACTAACGCTCTACCCTCACCTTTCTATTTACATTGGGCGATTAAACTGTGATTGTAAAGTTTTGATTTTATTCTACGGAGGTCGTTGTTTCGAGATGTGAATTGTGCATACTTAGCACTGCGGATCACTTTGATACTCCTATTATTTGTAGGTGGAAGTGACTTGTCAAAAAACTTACGATTCACGGTATGTACATATCTCGTGGATACCATGTATACAGATAGATAAGATACTTTCCGTGCGGAAATAATGTCTATGTTGACACAAGATTTACATGTGTTAAGTATCTGAAGAAATTCGATGCTGCCATTATTATAATGCCGTGCTTGTTGTGTGTAGGACAGCATGGTCTGGCTTTTTTTACACGGAGTAATAATCTTCCAGGTCAATGTTATTCCCCAATTACTGTCAATACCGTAAGCCACAAGAATCATAGCATGTTACGTGCATTCAAATTATCTATTTCCCCGTAGGGTGATTCTGAGGTTGGACGTGCTGGTCAACTTTAGTTAACCACACTATACATGCGAATATGTGTTGAACCCCTGGTGTATAAACAATACAGAGTTTTCATCAGTTAAGAGCATATCATATGTCTTCTTCACCCTCTCTACCTTTTCAAAGATCAATAACGCTTATTGGATATTTAGCATTCACGTGCATCTTTTTAGTCGATACGTCTCGGCGTGAAACTTTATTGGGTCAAGTTGAGCCAGACCCAATAGTTACAGCTCCGGTTGGACGCAGTATGGTGCGATGAGAGCAAATATTAATAAGTAAAGCATCACATGGGATTTTAGATTTCCATATCCTCATGACTAGTAAAATGTCATTTAGCATATGCTCCTTGGTCTCGTCTGTTGTCTGTTCCAACTTGGACAATTTAATGTACATTGAATGTTAGTGTAATTTGTTTGTATGTATTGACAGTCATATTGAGTGAAAACCCATGTAGAAATCGAGCGCCGACGTGCTTTCGGAAAACCACTTTTGAGCTCAAAATCGAAAATTTCTTGATTATTTAGCTTTCAATCAATGCGTACGGGCGATCAAATTAGTCAAACTTGGAGGGAGAAAACCATAAGGAAAGATGACAAGGAAGGTCTTGTCTGTGCTGACATGACATATAATAATTGAATACATATACTTGTTCCTTCTGTTCCCAATATTCAAATTGGACTTGAAAGCTTAAAAAAATCATCGTTTCTATATCTCTTTGCATACACTTCTGTTTTGACTTCAGATATCACCACACAAAGTTTTTAAATGGCCATAGCCACCACTCATGTTTGTTATTATCATTAATATCTGTTTGTTTGGTGTAGCACTTGCATAAACGCTACCGTTTTAGTATACAAACAGGAGCTCACCAGGTTTTCTATACAAGATTGTCAAGTGAAAGAAGTTGATATCTTTGTTGGTGCCAGCACTGTAAAGTGGGATTCATTAAATCACTAAAGAAGTGAAAACAATACTGATTGACAGAATCCTACGGTAAGAATATCTATAAAATTTGTACACTCATGAGAATACAAACTAACTAACTTGAATTACAACTTGCAGACAAAACTATTAGATTTGACTTTTGTTTCTATATTATTTGGGATTTCGTTTTCACAGGGTCAAAAATATAAAATTCGAGAGACAGAGACGAAGAGCTTGGGAATGATAGAGAGAGAGAACGGATAAAAAAGACTAGAAATTATTGAGAAAACACCAGAATTAATTGTAAAGTGTGAACTTTAATAAACCTGTAGGTTATATGATGATTACACGCAGCAAGTAAGAGATCACAACAAGATTATATGTGCCATCGTGCAAATTTTCTGCTGGTTGGTTGTTGGTACTACCAGCGTGCAAATTTTAAAATACTGTTGATAGTTATAATGTTATGGTACTGACCTACAAATTTCTTAATTGAGCTTGTGTATTGCATCAAAATTTTTTGCAGTTAGTGCAGACACATAGTGGAGTAAAGCTGATTGCTCCGGTGCAGAAATTGAAAAAATGCCCACTTCCACTATATATCTCTTTTATGACGACAGTATAAATTGTCTTGATAATATTATTGTTTTCATTATCCTTGATATGCCACCGTAAAAAGCACAATGATTAAGTTTGAAGTTAGAGGTGTTGGAATGTTTTCTGTGAAGGGTTAAGCTTGTGCGAAGACTTTCAAAATAACTACTGCACTAAAAAACGCAGCACAGTAGTCCAAACTGTAGCTACATAATATTTAAATACAGTTCAGGGATGTTGTCGTATTGAATAATGGAATAATAATTTTTATGATCTGATTTGCAGAAAACTGAAAGCAAGGGAAAGTTCATTCCATCCGGTCAATACTTAAAAATCCCGCTTGCTACAACTACTGCGAATAAGTTGTAAAAGCGTCGTGACCTATGTTCACTTTATTATATAGTAAATTAAAAATTAAAAAATGAGAGCCAGCATTATATGTTGCATTAGTAGCAATGCAACACACATTTTTGCAAGCCCCACCAATAATTTAAAGAACTTAAATTGCAACTTTGCAATTTCCAAGAATTGCAAACAATTTCAAGAAAGTTTCTTCAAGATACAAAAAGCTTTGAATTCAAGTATTGTAAGGAAAAATTGCTCGTGCTCTAATACAAATGAGGTGGCCTGGTAAATAGGATAACAAGGGAAGGTTCTAATGAGAACGAGGGAAGTAAACAGAGTGGCTAATAAAAGACTTGCACAAGTTTGAAGAACGTCATACTTTTGTAGTCCAGCTTCCCGTTATGCGGTTTTTTGGTTTAAGTTTTGAAATAGGAGTTTTCTGGGTTTTCTGCTTGCAGCATACTATAAGGCAATATATTTATTATATTTTGTCTGCACAAGGTTACCGCATGCATGCGCGATTGATTTGGTTTTAAGGATTTTAAAAGTAAACCTTGTTCATTGTATACAATGAATCACTTTTTCGCTTGAATTTCATTGAATTTTAATTTTGCTTTTGCAGCTATTTAGAGTGAATAGGAAGATAAAAACATTGTTTCGGATGTACATGTACATAACATCAAAGGAAAGATTCGACGATAAGATAAATTCTTATGGATGTAAATACATACGTACATGATCTTCGTGTGAATATCTTGGAGAAAGAGGATCGTGTGAAGTTTGAACGATACTGACAATGAATAATGTTTGTGCAGGTAGTGCAATAGCTCATATCAGTTCTTTATGTATTGATAATGCAAAACTTTGCCAGCCGTAAAGTTTTATGCTTGTGTAATAATCTCACAGACTTGTCAAAAAAGTAATGGCAAAAATCTTATGCACTTGAGGATTATTGTCCGTTTCATTGGTAGAATTTCTCGTTAGTAGTATGGTATAATACATTCTATAGTCAATGTATCATCATCCGATGGATTTATAACTTTTCCATACGCTTTTATTGCACTATTATATATATACTGACTATACACTTGGAGGATTCCGTGTCTGTAACTTATATTTACATACATGGAATATCATCTGCATAATTACTTGACCATAAAGACATTTGATTCAGAGTGGATGACCTTCTATATTGACTTGCTTGGCCGGTCAGCATAGCGAAGTTTCTCAATAAAATCATGAAAGTATCGAATTTCAGTGCAGTCAGAAATATTTCCTGGAAGTTTTCGCAGAATTCCCCATAACAGATGATGCAAAAATACTTTCTGTGAATCCTTTTCTAGTTGACAAATAAGGATAGATTCTGGAGGAGTCTTCAAGCAAGTCAATTAATTTGCTGTCCACAAAGGCGTTCGAGCTAGCTAATGTAAATATGCCATTTGAAGTAGAAAGTCAGCTGTTGAATTATAATGTCTGAATTAAAAAATGTAGTATGGTAACGTACTAAATCAAAGCAAGTTCAATTAGTTTCTGAAATTTGAAGTAAAATCTTTAAACGTATTAAACTATTAATGCGCGTATTTTCCCTCATGATCTTGTATTCAGATGAGGTACGTTCACCTCAGGTTGTTTATTGAAAAGTGCAGTCTTTATTTCTCAGGATTTCTAGTATAGCAGTAGTATAGAAATGGCTATCTTGTCCTATTGACTTGGTTCAGTAGCGTATTTTTATGGCGCTATGTAGCCGGTTAAAGTGTGAAACCTGAAAGAAACCATTATACCTGACAGTGTTTATATTTTAATTTTGCAAGTTTTAAGTAAGTTCCTTGTACTTATTTATGGTCTGTCGTCTTTCCAGATCTATAAATGCACATACAAGTAAATGTATTTATGCACATTATGGGTGTTACGCTGTCATTGCTGTATGTTTAAAAATATTAAAGAACCACGTTAATGCAGAAGAACTGGAACGCTACATATTTATGTTGACAACCAATTTTCACTGCCGTGTCTTGTTTATCCTTGCGTGTTGCAAATTCATAGTTCTTTAGGTAATGACATTAATAACTGTGGCAAGCAGGATGTGTAGAATTATGCTGACGGAGATTTGTTGGAAACAAACACATATGAAGTAATCATGACCGCTGTCAGACTAATCGTAAGTATTATGGTAGAAAACTTTTAAGATTATGGCTTAAAACTTTTAAGAATCCAGGCCAGAAAATAAGACGAAAATGTATGATGATGGAATAAAAGTGGGGAATCAACTAAGAAAATATGTCTTGTTTTTGGAATGATGGCATATTTTTGAGGTCTTAAATGCGAAACTTGCTGTGCTCAGTCTCGGCAAGGGACATTGCCATGGTGTGTAGAGATGATGGCAATAACTATCGAGCACATTACTACACGAGTGTGAAGTATTTTCATGTTTTATTTGTTATTAAAGTAATTACAGTGAGCCATAATGGCACTGTCGGGCTCCTCTCTGTAAAAGATATACCACAAGAATACAAGCAGGATATGTTCATATGAGGAATACATTTAATGGAGATCCATTACATTCCTTGGATATCTTTAGTTAAGTGTGAAGAATTTTTTCAAAAAGTAGACCATCCTGAGTAAATATTTTGAAGGAAATATGTGGTGGTGACACGTTATGAGCTTTCTTTGAGTAATAATTACTTTTACAACTTTTTACAAATGAAAAAACATAAAAAAGAGGAGAAGACCTAGTTGTTTTAGCAATTATTTACATTCCTTGGATTTCGGAAAGGACATCTTTTGGAAGAGGATAATAATTGGACCTACTATTTTATAGTTTCACGAAATTGTTTACGAAGTAGTTAGCCTGTAGTTTTTTCTGGTGTCAAATTTCTGAAGTTTCTAATCTAAAAAATCCTTAATTTGTCTGCACTTCTGCAATTTCCAATTTGCTAAGAAATTCTGCATTCACTAACCTAGACATTGTATAAGAAGTGTGCAGTTTCTAATCTAAGAAATGTGCAACAAGTTTCTAAATTAAAATCGTTTTGATCATGCATTTTTCCGGTTTAATTTACAGGAAAACATGATCAAATATCATGTGAAGAATCAACAGCATGAGTTAGAAAAAAGTAATAATATGATTTGTACATTAAAGGGATGGTATAACAACCGAGTATTAACTTGATCACACTTTTTAAAGTTGATAAGTTGCCAAAAAACCGGTAAAATAATCTACCGAAATTAAAGTCACGGAAAGAACTAGATAAATGGTTAAAAATTGCTATCTTTGATTCGACGTTTTCACGAAGAAAATCCACCTGTCTTCTTAATGATTTTTTGTAAGTATATATTATTACGCTTTAAAACACCGTTAGCCGTGGCTAAGTATCACACACGCTATTCATCAGCCATCCGTATGCAGCCCCATGCATTGAGAATATTTGAAGTATGTATCTTCAGCAAGTAATACACATTACACATACATGCAGTTACTGTGTCTGCTGATGCATCGTGATTTTTATATATGAATATGCACACTGTACACGTTTATCTACCACTTTAAAATTCACGCTGAAGTTGATTTATGAGTCTGCTAAATGGATTGGATGGATAGAGTGAAAAAAAATTAAACTTTTGACAACGAATTACTTTTTAATTTCAGTGATATCTCTCATTGCCAAAAAATAAAGTCCACTCTATCCTATTTTCCACATCATGACTTTAATCGTGAATATATGCGATTTTTAATGATTTTCAATACACACCTGCAGTGTGTGTAGGGAAAACTAATAACCAGGATTTACTCAAGAAAATACTTGTTTGTTTGTACGTTCGAAGATAATTAGATGCACATAATCTATGCAAAATTTATAGGACGTTGTCAAACGCATACGAGGAAATTAGTTGTATGCTGCCGCGTACTTTTCAAGTGACTTTTTTCTCGTTGTTTTTATCATATTTGTCATCAATATTGTAGTCTAATTATTTGCTAGGATTTTTAGCCTTTACACACTATAACTACTATAGTGTATAGTTTAACCCATTGACGGAAGGCAAATTAGAGCAACTCGTTATTATCGCAGATTATGAAATTAATTGAGCGTGAAATAAATGCATAAAGAGTGTACTTAAGGGGGAAGTAATATATTAGGAAAGGGTTTCAAGTAGGTTTGCAGTCATTGTACTGTGTTAAATAGAGGTACACACTGATAACAACATCCAACCTGCTGCTGTTTACACTTGAAACAGTAATGCACAGACAACTTAAAATGTACAAGTTCACACGATTGTTTATGACCGTGCCTTATACCTACATTTGCATTTTTGTGCTAAAACTGCTGCTGCTGTATTATTGGGCAGGAAAGTGTGTACTGTTTTATTGTAAATAATGTTGTATTATTTTAATGGGAAGTATGTATTGTAGGTTGGGAATGAAAAATTGCATGTTTTAATTTTTTTGCACACACAAATTTCTCATCCATTCCTATAAAACCAAAAATGTACATGGAGCAATATATCTGCATCCATAAGTAAAAATACCGCTTGGAGTCATGCTGGGTGAGTCCCGTTCCTGTGCTGCATCCAAGGATTTTTTTACTTACGTGTATCAAGCTTTCTGAAAATACTTTCATTTGAAATATCGGCACGCATATTAATTAAAATTAGGTAGGAAAAATCAACGCGTGATCGTGCAGCATTAAAGCATTTCTAATCTGTACAGTGATGATATCATTTGGGGCATCGGAACTTTACCCATATAATTTCCACCCTGTGTAGTAGTGTTTTCTTCCTAAAAATTAACGTTAGATGTATGCAAATAATGGACTCAGTATATAGGAAATCATCTTCAGTCAAACTTCAGTGTTTTTACAAGTTACCTGTTCTTGTTTGCTTTATCAGCAGAAAGGGAAAAGTAGCAGTTGTGTCGTCGTCGGCATTTAGATATGTACCGACTTGTAAATCCAGCGAACTTGCAAATTACAGTTGGTAATCAAGTTAATTTGTAGAAGCGATAATACAATCCGCTTGTTTTTGTGGAGTGGCCGTTGACCAACCTCGCGACTTGTACCTTCATCATTTAATCATATAGAAGCAATAGCAAATTGCAATACACTTTACTAATGTGTAGATACATACATTGGAGACAGGATGCTTCAAGTGAAAGAGCCCAGCCAATAAGTGGATTACTGACAAAAGACACTTTAATTTCAAGACATTTACAATATGTTATGTGTAGCACCGCTGGCCATACCGTAACAAAACAGTGATATCATAGTAAATTAACGTCTTTAAACTAGTTGAGCTTTGAATGCTAATGCTCGCACTCTCTTTTGCATGATTGTAAGAGATGTTGTGTATGTCTACGCCCATATAGCTTCTACTACTTTATTATTGTACGCTAACTATATAATTCAATAATGATATCATATACTTGAATTGCGACAGTTTCATGTAGTAAATATTATAGCAATATCACAGCGTCCTGCACGAATCCAAGAGACCTAATTGCCTCTCTAATCATAAGGATTTTACCGGCTTGGTTATTGCTTTATGCAGATACAAATTCCATTCCGTGGACTCAATGTGTGTAGATGCTGTAGATTCAAAGCTGAGTAGATTAAAAGCACTGTGGATCCTGTGGATTCAGAGCTCTCACTTATTACAAGTTATCTCAGTGTATGTAGATCCATGCAGATAGACCTGAAATCAAATTATATGGTAGTGGAAGCGCTATGATACAGCAATTACTATCTACTGCAATTGTCGTAATGCACAAGTAACCCTGAACATGAACTATATGAGAGAGTGACGACTGCAGAATGAAAATAATCTGCAAGTTTATTTGATTCATGCTTACAAATTGAATTTGCTCAGCAGCGCTATTATACACGCTGTTCCTAAATATATCTAGATAATGCAAACAACGATATCTAATTGTTGGTGTAAAACGTTGGACTTGATTCACTGCACTCACACAAATCCTCATTGCGGAGTCTTCGTTACAGTTTAGTGAATTAATAGCCTTTGAAATACTCCACCATTTGTGCACCTTAAATGCAACTTATATTTCAGCCTAAGAAGTGATCTTAATGTATACTTGTGTATATACATATGTATATAAATATATAAGTATATTTCATAAATCTTCCCCACCGGGGAGAGTCACATGATCCTTTCGTTCCCCCTTAAGGAGGAAATATACATATTATTGTGTATCCTAGTTCCCTCTCCTCTATAGGAAGAATATAATGATAAAGATATATACATATATCTGTATCTCCCAAATGTCGTCTCTACGGATTCAGGGTTGAAATTGAACTTGCACAGGGGATAATCCCTTTAGGAATAGTTCTATCTCACTCCTTCTCTCAATCTTTATTACGTGCGCTTGCATGGGCAATAAATTCTGCTGTATCATAGCAGAATATTAGTTGTATTTTATGCACTATTAACCTGCGTGGTAAATTTTACAAGCCAAGAGTTGCTGTCTCTCCATATCGAGTATTGTTATAGTATATACAAATGTTGGGTCCTATCATGAAACCTAGTCTAATGTGACGACCATCTCGCTTGTATAGTATAGTATGACTAGTATAATGTAGATACTTATATTTTGGATAAGACTTGAAAGGGATTATAAACATGTTCCTATATTTTTTGCTTTTAAAATTACCAAATATGAAATTGAATGACTAATCACAGTATGTACATTACAGCAGGAGTACACATATATATCTACCTCCATTACAACAAGTGTACTTTAATTTAATGTATACAACCAAAACCATTTAAGTTGACATTGAAAACGCTATGTAGTACTTCTGGCCTAATACGGTCATTAAGCATAGTCCGAACTGACTGAGTTTAGACCAGCAAGTGTTCTGGTCTCATCTCCTGAAATACCGCGACTGAGCTACATGTGTAGGCTTATAGAAAATCACGTATTCAACATTGCACAGCTGTTTAATGCAGTCACACTAATAATATTTTCTGACGTTGCGGCAAACGTGATTTTATGAGAAAATAATTACCACTATTTTAATTTGCATTGCTTAAACTTGAGCATAACTAGCAGAGTACATATGTATCCCTTCAATCTCTTCGTATAGGAATTAATAATATCCATAAATTTTCTAGTTAAGACTTAATTGAATGTTGACATATTATTGACGTTGCATTACATTATACATGGTGCTCTTGTATAAATATACATACACGTAGTTTCATACTACAGTGGTAATCAATGGACGTTAACAGCACTTTGTTCATCCACGCTAACTTAAATGCTTTTACGTCAGAATGAATTCAAAATGTAATGTATAAATGTAAATTGAAGCTCATTATGCATCAAGCATGAACACGATATTAATAAACCAGTGCAAAAGGAACAGCTGTAATATACTTATTGGTTATAATGTCCATTTGGGCATGTCTGTATGCAGCAAAACAGATTCATCTCGTTGATTATATTCGTTGCCAAGTGCGCACTTGCTTCGTGGAAAGTTAAGCAGATCAAAGCATGCAAGCAATATCATAGAAGCCTGCAAGCAGTCATATCAATTGTAGTTATTATTGCAATCATCTTAATAAACAATACGATCTGTGACTAAAAAATTTCTAATACAGACGGATGTACTTACAGAGACCCTTTTGGATTTTCATTGTACTTTTCTACATCTATTCAGGTCCGGGCCGCGTATAAAGACATTACTAATTACACTTGAATTTTTAGTGGCACAATTGCACCGAAAGTATCCTGGTGCAGATAGGGGTTGCTGTCAAACCATAAACGCTAACACATATTACTATCAAACTATACAAGCTGAAACATTGCTCACACGCTAATTACTATGTATGTATATAAAGCATTTCCATCGCCTGTTCGGTGTGAATAATTGTAATTAGAGGGTGAATAATTGTTACTTTGATTTTAAAGTGGTTATTGACTGTGAGTATTGCCTTACTATGAGGTTTAATAAACAGATGAAAACCGCTGTATAGAGTCACAATAAATGAAAACAATACCGGTTGAGTCTAGTGAAGTCATTAATCTACTAGTTTATCAATGGTCTGCTAATAGCACATTTGTATATAAAATAATCTGTGTACCCCACATTGCCTGATATACTGCCTATGTTTCTCTCAGTAAATCTTCATGACTGAAAACACTTATATAGAAGCAATTATTTCTCTTTACATACTTGTTCTTTCGGTACATTCAAGGTAAAGGGTAATTAGAAAACTTGAAGTGCACACAATAAAAGTGGTCTCCTCTTTATAACACAATCTTTCCATAATCCCATCACTATTGAACTAGTATTGTTTTAGATGTATGCACAATGCCACAATAATGTAGCATGTGCTACAAAACCATTATAGTAGAGCATACATCCTCTAATATTTACATAGATCAAATCCACCAATCTTTCTTGCTGCAAAGGGAAAATCGGGCAGGTGGACAATACAAATGTTAAATGCAGTATATACTTATATACATACTTATAATACATAGAGTACAGATTTTTTCTAGCAACAATTGTTTTCTTTATCCATAAAGTTCAGAGACACGTATCAATAGAAGCTCGAGATTCTGCTACTCTACAGAACTATAGAACAAGTGCATTGCTCAATGCATTTTTATCTACTGTACGTGTGCCAGGCTTACGACAATCAGTATAATATATACTTATTGAAAATATCAAGATGTAGTGTATACCATTGTCTTGGCCATATAGCAATACAGAAACGAGTTAGTAAGTTACCAGAACTGTTTCTGTATAGGAACGTGTGAACAGTGCATTGCCTTATATGCACAAGAACATTTCATCAAAAAAGTAGGGTTGAGAAAGAAAGAGGCTAATAAGTAACCAAAGTGAAATTGCAATCTTGCTCTTGACTGACTCAGTGAGTCTCTACTTCTGTTGTTTGGTCTGATGGTGAATTCGCTCTACCCTTTGACTGTCAGAAGATAAGGCTACTTATATACGAATAATGCACATATACTACATAGAACTGTAAAGAAGTACAAGCTAAGGGAAAAAAATCTGTGAATATACATTATAAATTTGTTACTTATTCATCCTAAGTGTAAAAAACTGTGTGTAAAAGGTAACTAGGCAAGATAGTCAGAGATAACTTGTATAGTAGAACAGCAGGCTGTGGCTGAGTTAGATGGAGAGCGCTGCCTTAAAGTTAACTACAGAACAGTATGTTGTAGTGGATTCTGGTAGAGCATTGTATGTTAACGTCAGATAACAAACAGCATGTTCTAGTACACTGCAAAAGATACAGAACAGTATGCTTTATTAAAGAGAACTGTGTATGGTGCAGCGGCAGATAGAGAACAGTAAACTTAAAGGATGGATGCGGGGTGAGGAAGAAAAACACAAGAGTTTGTTGATCACACATAGGCTATCTAGTAGTATAGTGTGTACGCTCAGTGTTGTAGAAGCAACAGAGCATCTTACAAGAGAACTCGCATCCTTCAATGAATAGAAAGTGGGGTGGCTCATATTCATTTTGGGTTGGGTGCTCGCCGTGAAAACATCTTTGTAGAGTACACTTGCGTTTCCTTTGACTCAGTTTTACTCGTCGACTTGTGAGCTTTCAACCCTTGCTCGTCGCCCAATGTTTAGTCTTTTTCTTGACGGGACTGACGGCGAATATCAACTGCTGTTGGACTTGTCTTCACCTTGTGTTTTATTTATTACTTAGTGCGTTGCTAAAGTCAACAAAGAATATTCTGCTGGTGATGTGTTTTGTTATAATGGCTCATATATACTGACATTAGTCATTTGAAGGATTGGTGCTACAGAAATGTATAACCCATACTAGTGTAATTTTTCCCTTTTGACAATTCAATCTCGTTCTCCTTTTCCATATCCGCATAGTCTTTTGACTCACTTCAATATGTGTGCTTCGTCTGGAGATGGACTGTTGAGTTGAATCTATAATAAGCTTTCCCATCTCATTTCCATCAAGTTACTACCAACATTACCATCATCATGCTATATACCTCAAGTGTCGTGTTTGTATTAATTCATAATTCTTGAATAATCCTTCTCATCAGTGGAAGTTTAAATTTCATAAATTCAACTTGGAACGGAGGTTCGAATGAGCTTGTTTACTTTTTATAAACTACTAAATAGCTTTCAGTTTTTAACGTTTTACATTTATATGAAGGAATGGACTATGTTAGGAACTCTTAGACCTTTAAGAGCATATGTATATAGATACGAATACATTAAGCTAGATACTAATAAGCAGTAGACCTCAGATGCTTCACTAATTTTCCTACCAGAGGAATGTGAAATTTTTAGTTGTTATACACTACAACAGTTAACTGATGTAGGTGTGTATGTAACGCTAATAATAAGTATCTACATGCACTTGTCACTTTTCTTGTAACTTACTTTGTTAGTGTCTTGTTAGCGTGTATACGTACCGTTGGAGGATTTAAGAATGGAGTATGAGTTTAGAATGGGAATATCATGTGTGTATATCCGCTTTACCGAATCATGCTAATATCATGCAACTATGTAAAGGTGGCTATGGGAAACGTTCCGAACATAAATTACAAATTACAATACAAATAAAAGTAATGTAACGTTCTTCGTATTAATATCTGTACATGTTCTATTTTCTCTGTAAGTACATTTGAGTACACAAAGTCATAGAGACCAAAACTGTACAGAGGGATTTATTTTCTAAGCAAAAAGTCAGAGACGAGACATTTGTATGTATGTCTGCACGCGAAATCCAATGTGTTTTTATAATGTAAAAACTCACCCCCAGCCTGCGGTTTACGTAGGTGTCCATTTAAGAACATGTTCACGAAGGATTCATTACATATTGGTTGACTTTCATTACAACTTACACATACGGACTTCTAAACTTCCTCTACAATACATATCGGCTGACAAAGCTTCCTCTGCATTACATATTATAAGCAGCTAACGAAAACTTTTGGTATACATACGTTGCATATCTGTTAACGAAAGCTTCCGTTAAATTACATATCGGTTAACGAAGTATTTTGGTTTATGAAGTCTGTGCCATTCCATCATATATTGCATGTGTATAGGAATGCTACAACTTGATCCTTCTCTTAAAAGGAAAATACGAGATCTATTAATAGTAGAAGGGGGATTTGTGCTTGTGCAAGACAAAAATGTACATCTATTTAAAGGTTTTGTACATTCTACATTCATGCCCCTACATGTGTGGATTCATGAAAGAGCGGAGCTTATGTATATGTTGTTTAGACCCCTTGTATATATACTATTCACCACCATCAAGTGTTAACTAACTGTTAAATAAATTCGGTTTCGAATTATAAATACGTTTCATTTTTTAACAGTTGGAAACTCTCGACTGTGTAGCTTCCTTGTCAACCTCAACCTGTTGACTGTCATATCCAGTTTGTTCTTAGTAGTAGCAAGTTGTAAATTCTGTGTAGCTTGTGAATGTACAAGGATTGATTGAGTCTGTTCAGTTTGAAGAGATTGAGCCAGTTCAGTTCATAAGGATTCAGAGTCTACGGTAGGGATTGTGGCAGTACAGTTCAAAGGGATGGAGCCAGTTCAAATCAACAACAAATAAGAATTTCTCTGGGAACTCAGATGAAAGTATCTTGACAAGTTGGACGGACTTGGATATTTTTTTTTCATAAGGATATTTTTCATATATGTATATTAGATTGACAATCAGCAGAGCTGCACAACAACCAGAAATCATTTTGTGAATAGAATAATAACTTGTGTGTATAGTATACGAGAATATATATGCACACGAGTGGAGATACTGAACAAAAATTCTAAACCAAAGAGTAATTGTTTTGTGTGGAATCAAATATTTTTTCCGATCTCTCCCTCTCAACAAAATTATTACCATTTGTGGCTTGGTCTTGGTGTTAAAAATGTTTTTGTTATTGTATATTTTTCTCTTTTGCCTTATTCATTTTTATAGCTTTCATTGATTTAAACTTCTATCTTCACTTTTTTCTCTCCCTTTCTTTATACTGCATTTATTTTGTAATATTAAAATTTAACGAGGAAATTTAAGCCACGACCCATTGTGGCGTTGTTTGTTTGCAATCGAGACGAATTTTGGGATTGGTTATTTTCAATAAATTTTTATGGTAAAACCGAAAGAAAATATAGTTATTCAATTCGATTTCGTTTCTAACACTCACACCTTCAGGCTACAGTTTGAACGTAGGCAGTCGTTACCATAATATGTTTGATTGTAAAATCAAATTACTTCATTAGGTATTCGTGGAATTGGTGTGGAAGTAGGGAAATGGGATTGGAAACAGCAGTCATTGCGGTCATTTACATTGTCAGATATCGCCGTCAAGATTATGTATTTGGTTATTGCGAAGTGCAAAATGCAGTTGCAGTCAATCCATCTGTGTAGCCCACCTTAATGTATATAAAATTGATTTTTAAGTACAGATTATCCTCTTGGTGTTCGGTATGGAATTGCCCATTATTTAAATCCCAATAGCTCAATGTTTTCATTTTATGGAGAATTTTTATGAGGAGTTTAACCTCTTTTTAGAACAACGATGTTGTTTTCTCTTTTCTCAACTCTGGCAGTCATCATAGTCATTGTTGGAGGGAGAACAATACCAAAATTTATTTTTACTTCCACTGCTGCCTCATATATCACTTAACACACTCTCAGATCTTCCTGGTACTAATCACCCATATAGCATACAATTTTTGAATTAAATTTTAAGGAAAATTTGTTTCTTCAAAGATTGTTGTATTGTTATTTTTTTGTAATACTTTTTCTTACATTGTGCACCGTTGTTTTGGCCAACAGTTCATCCCTTCACTTACTGTTGTGAAGCTTCATCACAGCTTTGCGAATTCTAAATTATTTAATTTCTAAACTTAATTACTTAATGATTATTACAAATAATTGTAGTATTTAGTTTATTACCTGCAAAACATACTGAAATTTTGTTCAAACTATTTAACACCCATTATTAATAATATTAATTTTGTTCTGTTTTACACAGCTTGTTGCAACTTGGGCGATCAAGAGCAGCATCTGACCGACACAATTCTATGAAGACGAGGGTGCAGAGAAGATTTTGAGGAATTGAAGCGGCAGGAATTAACTGTCCAGTCCAACCCGATCACTCAGTCACGCTGAAAGAATTCACCATTGACTCAGAATTTAATCCTAACGCTAAAAGAGTTAGTTTTATATAAGTACATTGAGTTATCCTTCTCCAAGAACTTGAATACTCACGCGTCTCTATAGAAGCTCAATCTGCTGCGTGTATTACCTGCACTCTGAATTTTCCGCAGGGTGAGTCGGTCAAGAGGAAATGCTTAGGCACGTGAAGTAACAAGAATGGAATAATGAGTTAATGTATTTTGCTCGGACAGAGAAGTAAAGTAGCAGAAAGGAATTGTGGAATCTTGTTTATGGGAGTGAACGTACATAATTGGACTCGTAATTCTACGTGTATAAGTATCTGACCCAGAGTGAGTTGTGGGATTACTTCAATATTATAACCTGACGTCAGGAGAGAGAAGTTTCTGTACCGAAACGAAAAACTTGATGAGTGAAGGAAGCTCTCGATCAAACGTCTTTTACATATACAGAAGATATATACGTGTGTGATCATCTTCCAATCTCAAACTTGTAATTATTGTGTAAGTACTACACCTGTTGATCGTCAGTGTATAACATTTCGTCAAAGTTTCAACGTTTTTGGAATCCTGTGAAGACGACTCCACTGTGTGAGTAACTGTAGTTATTGCACAAGTCCATGATTTTCTGCGTGGTAACTGCTCCTTCAAATAATTTCCCCTACATCTGTGTTACCAACGTGAGGATGATACCCATCTAAATACAATTGTACCACAAAACAGAGCGGTTACATAAGCAGAGCGTTCGAAGTAAGTCAGTGAGCACGTTGAAGACGCCTTTTACGTAAAAATTATTTGTATCTATCTCATCTCTCGTGAGCACACGGGTCGTCAAGTACACATATTATTACAATTTTGTTTTTGAGGGAAGTCATAATAAGTGCTGCTTGAAATATTTCCGCTATAGTGCTTACGATTCCAAAGCACTGTACATATAAGCAATATGGTCAGTGTGTGTAAAAGATGTATTAAGTAAGAAGACAACGGGAAGATGTCATCTATTTGCCACGGCTTTGTACAGAACGCTTGGCGAAAAGACATTTGCTCCAATTGCTTCCGACTTCGTGACGAACACTCGACAGACAGTGCAGATCTTAATCGCTACACTGCAAACCATTATCAAGGGAACGGTGTCAACGACAGTAGTAGCTACCGTGGAAATAGCAGTGACAGTGATCATCACCACAGCAACAACAGAAGCAACGACATGAATAACCATCACATCTCAATCTTGGTCAAGAATTCATCCGATCCGTCCGCGATGCTCAGTCCCAAAATGAATTCTTCAGGACGCTACCAATCTCCAACTTCAGGGATCCCCAGAGCCAATTCACATCTAAAATACGCTTCGTCCCATAATAATTCAAAATCTCCCTACTACAGCACATTCAGTGCTGATAGTTTTAAGGCCGGGAATAACAAGCATCTTAATGGCCAAATCAATGGTTCTGCCAGCAATGGCATTTCCACAGCGAATTCCGCCGAGGTCATCGGTATCAGCAGCAAAAGTAATGGGATCGGTAGTAAAAAAGCGGTGACACATCCGTTCCGGGGTGATAAGGAGAGTAGTAGTCGCCTTGTCAACAACGGCCTCCATGGCTCAGCTCCTTCCTCCACTGTTGTCAGTGTGAATAGTGAAGGCCTGTCTGGATCCAAGAACTCCAGCTCAGCTCTGCCACATTATAATAACAATCACACAAGTAATGCAAACAACTCATCATCAAGCTACTCAGGCAGTATCACCAACACCAGTGACAGTAAGCGCAGCAGTAGTGTTGTCAGTGCTGGTGATGCAAGTACTCATACTAACGGCACCGTCGTGTCCGTAGTGACGACGAATAACAATCATTCACATATAAAAAATCATTCTGAACAATCCTTCAACAATCATAAGAACAGTCAGAATAGTAGTAACTACAGTCATAAAACAGCGGAATCCAAAGGAATTTCCAATGGTGAGGGAGGCAAGCCTCTCAAAAATTCAGAAGGAGTGAAAATAACCAAGTTCGACAGCATGGATAACAGTGCTCTTAAAAGTGGTGACTTACAGGATGGAGATGCATCTCACAGTTCTCCGAGATTTATCAAAGCTTCCAAGGGAATCCTGAGACCTTTGGATGGGAAGAAACGGCGGAAACTCTCTGTTAAATTTAACAAAGAGGTAACACATTTTCTTTTTATTCCTATTTTCCTCGCCATTTCACATTTATATTATATTTCACTCAATGGTGGATTTTAGCACTAAGGTACTAATTCATATTGCACATCATTAAACCAATACTGAGTTTTTGCATGAGAATTAATGCCGTCTTTTAATTATAAAGTCGCTCTTGCTTTTCACATTTTGAATTTCAACCCGACAAAGCAGCAACTTAATTGCAATGAAGGAGGTTTTTTCTACTTTAAACTTATACGACGTTTCTTGCGTGTACCTGTTATCCGAGTGTTCTTGGAAATTTACAAATCATGCTAATCTAGAAGTGACTCACTTTGTGATGTAATTAAACTTCCATTTGGTTTTAAAAGCTTGCACTTGTAGATGACTAAAATGTTTCAAATTTTACAAAATGTATACACAAAAAAATTGAAAAAAATAAATATATAAAAATAACCTCTGGTGCATTTAGCTTTTAGTAGCCATGTTTTTAGTTCTAGTAAAAAATCAGGAATTTGAAAGCTTATGGAACCGTGGTAATTTAAAAATCAGCTCATTACACAAAGCGCCCTGACTTTTAAGTTTGTGTAGAGAAGTAATGTAGTCCTGTATGTGCATAGTAATGACTGTACAGATGAGTCATTTTTTCATTCATTCCTGTGATCTGTTGTGTGTGTGTTTGCATGCATGAACAGTCCAGAGTCAATAAGATAAACTCACTTCCCTTTGGTTTGCATTAAGCAAATAAGGATTTCTATATAGAGTCAAGTGCGTTGAGGTCTATAACACCTATGAAAACTATATAGCTCTATTAGGTTCCTTTGATCCTCAGTTTCTACTATAGTGCATTTAACTTATATATGATATATCTTATATGCAATTATTTAAACCCACAAGCATTCTTGAAAGTAATAAACTGAGGCTTGTTTACAGTAATTGTTAGTATTATATAGTATATTGTGTACCTGTATATAAGTATATTATAAACCATATACTTATAAGAAGGTTCTACTGCTGCAGACAAGATTTTCCCCCTACATGTTAAGTTACATACCTATAGCATTTACTAGTTATGTTGTATTTAGCTTTGCCTTGAGAAAAGAAGGTTAGGGTGACAAATGAAAGAGAGTTATTAAGTTATTTCAACATTTCCTTATGATGTATTGAAATGGTGCTACTTTAAAAAATGCCAAGACTCTATTGATAAATCAAATTTAATTTTGCAGTTGAGCTTCAAAGTTATTCAAGCTTGTAAAACCCTAAGTATAAGAAAGAATTATGATAGACCGTATTAAAGAACTTTTTTTTTACTTCGTTAGAAGCCAGATTGAATAGTAGCCCAATGACTGTGGACCCTGTCATATTAATTACAAAATTTAATTTAAAGTGCAATAAACGCAGCAGGTGAGGATATTTTTTAGATTGAGAGAATATTACAGTTAGATAAATTCCAAACTGTGCACTTCATATCACAATAAGGTGGTTAGTCCTGAACTTGATCTTTTCTTTTGCAAGTTTAAGACAGTATTGTTGATGGTTTTATATGCAAATATAAGGGCTTGTCTGTGTAATATTTTCGTGAAAATATACGCTCGAATAAGAAAATTGCTGACTTATATACATAGGATTTATAAAGGAAGACTGTGTAGCAAGTACTTGCAGAAACTTGTTCTATTCTGAATTGAATAATTTATATGCATTTTTTCATTGTATTACTTTTATGAATGAGGAATAATAATTGCATCTTGGGTGTCTTCGAATTTATCATAAATTTTTTGCACTGGGCTATAGGACTACTCACAATTTGCCTCAAACCTCGGCTCATATACTTACAGATAGAAGGAAATGCTCTCTGAGTAAGCGGATAATTTGTAATGTGAGGTAGGGTGAAATGTATATATTAGCGTTGGTTATAATTATATACTTTTTTCTGTATCCAGTTATATACCGAGTATTATATTCATTAAGTTGGATTTGTGCATGAGTGCAGAAAAAGTCTCAATTGTCTATGCAAATCAAGGCAATTACTTATAACATTTACAGTTGTTGTGAGGCTTGCAGATTTTAATATGGCTCATCCTTCTGTACAACTATTGTTTCTCTTTACACGAGGAGTTTTCTGATGTCAGCTCGTAAAGCTTTTATGCCGACTGGCATCACAGAAAAATACTTGAGGATTATGCAATTTTTCTCTGTAACACTTGTTATACTGTTATGTGCCACGAACTCTTTTTGCAATATAATACACAAAACACTTTTTTGTAATATAATATATGCACGTACGAATAGAGTATCAACGTACATACACAATTTCATTACCATTTTGTCTGGTTGGCGTTGTTATAATTCACTGCCTGTAAGAAAATCACATGTTCCAGAGCCATAGGCACTTACATAAAATATTTCTTCTCTTTCTTTTTTTGAAGTTACATATGCCACATTTTTTATATGAAAAGGTTGTTATTATAGTGGAATATGGAAATTATACTATTGCAGATACAATCATTAGAATTATAATGAAGAAATTGCATATATATGAATTGACGGAATGGAGGGAAACCATATCGAATTTTCCTTCCTTCTTTAGTAATTGCATATCTTGCCACTTTACTTTTCTAAAGGGTGTGTTCACTCTTCAAGTAATGAAATTTTTACGATTTGAGCATATTTCTTTGAGTGTGAGTTAACTGAATAAAATGTCTTGTAGTATGCATATATAGACTCTTTTGATACTTGTCGCTAGGTTCACTGGAATTGAATAACTGGGTGTAACCGAATACATGGAGTACCAGTGTTCATTGCATCTGTCTGTCTGACCATTAAAATTGACTTTGCTACATATATTTTTTATTAAGCATGACTCTGCAGATGATGTAGTCAGAGAGACTTGCCCATGGGCATAAATTTTTGTCATATACATAGATTCCATATGGATCATTTTTCATTTTTAATATTGCAAGTAAGCTGTAACTTGAGATTTTTGGAGACTGGCACTATGGCCATGTCTCGTATGAACATGGTAGTATCTCTTTGCATACTTGTAGTTTCTAAGGAAGCACTCAAAAAGCTTATTTGAATCGTGTTCAATTCATAATTCTAATAAGATAAACTATATGCCATTATTTCCAAAGGGAAATTGATTGGAGCGTGGGGTACACAGGAATCGAGTTGCTGATGCGTTCAAGGATTGAATATTGTACATGTGTACTTACATTTATGAGCCTTATACTTACATTTGATAATATTGGTAGTTTATTATGCGTCGTGGTGAATATTGAGAGATAAAACAATGGAAATCACGTATGTTAATCTGTGTTCGTCTTTGCTCTGCTTTGGTTTTATCATCCTCGGCCATTAATGCGTATACACAGTTATAGTTATACTTATATTACAACTTTGAATTGAACAGGAAGCTCGTATGCAAAATAGTATAAACTTCATGGCAACAACAGCAGTCATATTTACAAGAAATGGATGCCGACATGCGGTCAATGTATTCTTTTTTTATTTTCTTGGTTGATTACTATATACAAGTTTGATAAGAAAAGTACACATTTGTAATCATCGTCAGTTTTATTAAACCTTCTAAACATATGAATACATATCTATGCACGTTCAAATGTTGTATGTGTATTTAAAATTATTGTGTAAACATTAACTTATTGGCTGAAACAAAGCTTCATCGACGACACACTATGTATGTTTGCGGCTTTTGTGCATGAGATAAGCCATTTATTAGTAATTTATTATTTGTGCCCTGATTCTATGCCTTCCATAATGCTTTAATCGTCGACTTGATAAAGCTGAATTTATTGGATTAGCATATGTGATGATAGTATTCACAAGTGCAGTGTACATATTATAACATTCTCATAATTAATAATAGAAGAATAGAACTTACAAAGTAGGCATGTGCATTATAGTAGTTAGGTACACCAATTTGTATCACCCATTTAAAAGAGGCGGAAAAGCCAGCGACGATTAAATAAATCCCTTTTAAATATGCCTTCCTTAATCTCCAATTAACTCAACAGGTGTGTAAATTTTTTTCCTAATGCGTATTATATTTTTTGAGATTACTGCGTTTAATATTATTGTTCTCTATAGACAGCGTGAGCGTGGACAAAAGTCTGATATAAAAGTTAAAACGTTTTTATCTTTCGTAAACAATTACAGCAAAGGCTAAAATTAGATCCCGGAAAAACAAAAAATAATAATTTCGCTAAACAACATAATAGATATGAAGCCTGTCTACCACTAACAGCAGAGCAAACAAAGTGCAGGAAAGCGTTAGGAAATTAATCTTAATTATTAGCACACAATGAAATAATGACTGCTCATTGTAGTATTTATAGTGTGTACAAGTGTCTGTAATCATGGCTCATTACACATTTGTAAGTACAGCAAACCAGGCGCTGTCTCCAGTAATAACGCTCTGCAAAGCGATGAGGGTTGAAGGTTGCCTTACAAACCCAATCCTCATATTCCATTCAACCGTAGTGTTTTTCACCTTGACCGCGCCTTCTTTATGTGCCTGTTAGCTAAATATGCAAATAAATGTTTCACCCACGACAACACCAACAACCTAGATATGATGAACATGAGCCGGTTTAAAAAAGGGTCCCCCATGAATAATATATAGAAATAGAAAGAAGCATGTATAATTATACAAGATAAAGAATATATAGAAAAACAAGAGATTTAGTAATAACAAATTGCTTTATAAAGGTGAGTGATAATGTAAAATAAACTTGAATAATATACAGCCGAAAATATGAAGCACGCTTGGCTTGAACAATGAATTGCAATGTAGATGAAAATAAGGTAAAACACTTGAACAATACATTTGCCAGCCGAAAATAAGGTATAAAACGTTTGAACAATGGATTGATGTAAGGAATTTGCATAAGATTTTTGAAAGCTCCTCATTGATATTCCCAACATCTCATAGAAAGAATTCTATACTTATAAGAATAGGCTAATAGTACGAATCTGGGTTGAAATGACTGATCGTGATACGCCAATGTTCTAGAAAAAGAAGAGTCAACCCATGTAGCATATTGAAATCACCTTTCAAAAATTGTTTCACACACTTTTACACACCGTATTGGTGCACTTACACGGTATCGAGCAACGATCCATTTTATCCCAAATTATTCCAACTCTATTTAGTACACACTATATATTACATGAATTACGGTTCTAAAGAGCAATTTGGTTCTGCGAGTAAATTCCATTTCAAGCCTCCATTCCTTATTCTTACGCCAATAACCAAAGACGAAATCATTATTGCATGAAATATGATCAAGCTTATAATACTAATTCGATCCATTTAGATACCCAGGAGAATTTAAATGAGAGTAATTTCTACATACTTTTATTCTCAGGCTGTTTCTGGTAAAAAGGAATTTCTTTCTAAAAGCCCAGCGATTCTCTGTGGTACAAATTATAATTGGCACTTGTGATGATCTAGAAAGATAAAAGGTCTGAGTACACGAAATAAGTATAGATAACTTAAGGCCAGCCATGAATTTGAGACGGTGGTTTTACAAGAACGCTGTCCCGCGACCAATGATAATCAACTGTATTTTAGATATCTATAGGCATGCCAAAGTATCTCACTTTGCTCCAAATTTCTGGTAGTTTTTGGAATAATGCTTACCTATAGGTACTTAAATATCCTCGACAACTTTCTGATTTCTATACTGCAAACCAATGTATTATTATGGTTGACTGTGTAATTATAAGTTATAAATGGTATCTTTAATTAACGAAATGGTAAAATTGATTTACAATTTTAACTTTTCATTTTTGCAGTATGATTGTAAAAGTTTATGTTGTGTAACACATGTACACTATGCCGTATACTTGTAAGTACAGCAAAATTATTAACAGACCAAGAATAAGTATCTGTACGTGCTCAGAGCCAGGATTCTCACTAAATCAAGTCAAAAATTTTTATCTCACACAGCCCCAAAACTAATGATTACAAATAAAAAGTTTTCAAAAACAAAAACCCATAAGAATTTGAATGTCTGTGTATGTATAGGCACCTAAATGTTAAACATACTTTGGCACAGAGATTAGAGATGTATTATTATTATGCTGTGTACTTATGGTTTATGTACACCAGTTGGTTGGACATACTCAGTCATAAAATCAACCACGCCTGAAAGTTAAAAACGTAAAGCCTAATAAAAAACAAAACAAGTGATTACAGCTTATGGGGAATTAAAAATGTCCACTTTTCTTTGTTCGTTCTGCTATAACAATAATATACAGGATTAGTAGCAAATCCTAATTTATTTTTACACCTTTCCATTATATGTACCTTTCCATTGTTGTTGCATTTTAAGTTGTTGATGATATTCATAATATTAAATTCTGGGTGTCATGCCCTTAAACAGTTTTATCGCAGTTTATATTCACAATATCGCAAACTACTAGTCACGCTATGGAACGGTGTTGTGTAATATTAGCTACTCAAAAGATAATACCAATGGAAAAGGTAGCATATTTGAACTCAAGGTACTTGTACCTGTGTATAAGTTCAAGGTATCTATAAACGCCAAATAAAAAATAAAGCTTTTAGGGATTTGTAGATGTGTAATAAGAACATAAATAAATGTATTTATAGAGGGCGTAGATAAGTAGAAATAACTATTATCAAAAGGCATGAAAAGAGCAGAGAAAGAAAAGATCATTAATGGGTTTCTTTTTTTGATGTCCGCAGGTGTGCGAAGTGATTGGCTACAGTGGAGACAGTGCATCGGAGATGTCCGAGGAGGAGGAAGAGGATGATATTGATGACCCACAAGATATGTCCTCCATCTCAGAGCTTTTAGCTAGTAATTCCGTCACACCAGCTGAGAAGGACCTGCATCATTTGACAATCAAGAATACTAATTTTAATTCTATCAAGACTAATTTACTGGGATATGCTCCCATTGAAATTGGACCTATCGTGGGCTGTACGGGAGGCAAGTCGATGGAAAACTCTTCCAAACCTTTAGTGTCTATTGGAACTTTCGAATCCCGGAAAGAGCCATTGAAAATTAGGAAAATCAACGATATGGATGTTGAAGTTAAGGATGACTTTAAAGGAAAGGAGCCTGTTGTTGTGGCTAAAGTCCCAAAGGAAACCAAGTTGAATGGGATTTTAAAGAAATCCAATAACAATTTCAACGGTTTGTTAGAAAGCAAAGACCAAGCGGCTTCCTCCTCTGTCTCAAAATCCCAACGAGTCAATGCTTCAAAGACGGATAATGTTGTGGTCAATGTAAGTGTAAATACCGCAAATGTAAAGGTTACGCCTTTAACTAAAAATCATACGATTGGCGTTGGCGATGTGAAAATCAACGGAAAGGATGTTGTCAGTAATGACGGTGTGTCCACCATTGAAGTAAACCCGGAAAAATCATCTATTAAAGTAACCACAGAGATTCCTCTGAAGACCAGCGCATCGGTCCACCCAACCATTAACCCAGTGCAAGTGGAGAGAGCCACACCAAATAAGCCAGCACTAAGTCTTAGAAATCAGCATGTGGACAGCGGATCAACCATCAACGGCGGCAATAACGATAGTGGTAGCAGCAAAGCAGAGCCTACTCTCAACAATTTAATTATTCTTAACGGTGGAAATATTGCAAGTAAACGAACGTCCTTTTTGAAGGAGATCATTTCCGAACCTGTTACTGTGGTCAGTCAAACCAGCGAACTTGGTCATCTTCCTACGGATGAACCTATGTCTTTGTGCTTGGAGAAGGATTCATTAGATGCGACTGTGCTCAATGCCCAGTGCTTGAAAGCCGATTTGAATCTGAAATTGAATCATCTCCGGAGCTATGACATTCTAGAAGACAATAGCGAGTTCGACGATAGCCTAGAGGACTCTGGCTTAGACATTAAAACAAAAACAGCCGTGGAGAATTCATCCGAATCTGATGATAACGACATTGAAAAATTTGGCTCAAGCTCGGATTCTGGAAATGAAAACGATTTCATCGACAGAATGGACGTTCCTAAACCAGGCTTGTTCATATCTGTGGATGATGTAGACGGGAAGAACGATGAGAATTCTTCTAAGCCCAAATTGAGTCCAGATTCCGTACTTTTCTCTTCAGCTTCGGAAATGTCTAACTCCGGTTCAGCGGAGTCCATCCCAGAGTGCGTTAATGTACATGTAATTTCTGCCGCAGTAAAAAGGCAAGCACCGTTGCCTCCTGCGGCAACTATTCTTCCTCATCAGTGTGAATCGGTGTATTCAAATCACGGTGACGAAGATCAAAATGATATCTATGACGACGTGAGTTCTTATCAACATGACAGGCAATTGCGACTGCAACAACAGCAGCAACCAGAACAAGAAGAACAAGAAGAACAAATACAGCCAGAAGAGCCAGAAGAAGAAAGTCTGTATGATGATTGCACTGCAATTGCAGCATCAAATGGAAAGTCTGTGACCGGAAGCTATGATTTCACAAATGGAGCGAGAACTCTGCTTGATACAGATGGGCTGGATTCTGTTGATCGAATTCCTATCCGTCCAAGTGATGGTATTGAGTTCATTGGAATACGGAAAATCGATTCAGAAACACACTTGAATGCAACTCTTGAGAGCAAACAGCGGTCACCGTCCCCAGAGGATCGCAAGAAAGAACGATCATCGTCAGTTAGTCCAAAAGCTCGACGAAAAGTCAATCAGTTTTTTAGTACTCTGGGTAAGAAGGCTGGTGCTGCTTTTAGCAGCAGCCACAGTCCATTAAGTGGAACGGTCGGATTCATGCGAAATAAATCCCCATCTCCATCTCCCATTGCTACGGTGACAGAATACAAACGATCGTTGTCACAAGATGAGGTGAGTATGGCAAGGACTCAAGAAATCTATGCTACTCTCACTCCAGCAAGTCTCAAATTCAAAGGATTAGCCCCAGTACTCCAGAAGCTCTCCCGAATGGATAATGATTCGAAGGAGGATTCTCCCAAGGAGAAAATGTTTAAAAAGAATAAAATCATACCATCCATTAAGAAGCTACTTCGGGTTGGTGGCAAAGATCGTGACAACGGGGATAATGTCAGGTCATATGATTTTAAGACTGATTTGAAATCACCTAGCCATGGTAGTGATACTTCATCAAATGCTGCGTCCTCGGAGTCCTCGTCTAATCCCCCCTCCTTGGATGACACAAGTTACGACCGCAACCGCACCGTAACCTCCGGTTCCATGGCCAGCAGGCCTAGACCAGGACCCCCGACTACCCGGCCACCACCACCTCCGCCAAGAGTTCATTCGCTGGATTTACTCAACAGAGTAGGAACAGTAGGTCCTAACAGCACCATTGGGTCAGTAAAACCCGCCCGACCACCGCCACCAGTCCGTTCTAACAGAATTGCCCCAAGTTTTGTGTCCGTGTTCGCCACTCAAGAAGACGGTATGTTCAACGATGCTGGTCCACCAAGCAAGCCAAAGCGTAAAGCCAGTATGAATGGACAAAACCCTATCAGTCATCTTCGCAATGATGGAGAACCAAGTCTGGACAACAATGTTTCCAGCCTGAACTTTGAAACTCTAAGGCTGATTGCTGGTCAAACTCCCGTAAGTTAATAAATTATTCGCGTTCATTCTTTACTACATCATGATATTCAAAAACATGTAAATGTATGCACTTGACTTACTGAAAAGTAATTTACTTTATTCTGGTTCACCCATTTTTGCAGGCAAAAATCAAGGCAAAGTCATCTCATTTCGTGAAGTTCAGCAACAGCCACATAAGATGGTCTCATTTCTACTTGTCGGATTTTGAGCCCATGGCCGACGGAGATAATTTCGCTTTCTACTCTGCCCTTTGGGAAAATGTTCCCTGCGTTCTGTTGATACAGGAAGACTCAAACCACATGGCGTTTGACAACCTCAACTGTATCGAAGTCGCTGCTACATTTATCGACAACGTTCCGATTGACCTCGTACCTTGGAATCCCACTGATTATTCTAATGGCCGTCATGAAGTCAAAGGTTGGTTTTTATTGCTAGCTTTTGGTTCAAACTTTATGTAGATATTATGCATTCCATATACATTTGGACGCGAAAAAATACACTTTCCTAAGAAATTCTTTTGCACAGTCGGATTTATACTAATGGTAACTGTTGTCTTGTCTGAAATTACAGTCAACGTGTCCGTTCTGCCATCCTGTACCATCATGAAAATCTCAAGTTACATAAATTGTCGTTCATTCTCATCAATGCAAAAGTATTTCGCCCTCCTGCAAGCTCTAAACTACTGGGGCAAGGAAGACATGTCGGATTTACTGGTATTCCAAGGCGGCTCAAAAGATCAAGAGACACCTGCAGATGCAGAACTGGTTTACGTCGTCCCGGTGGAATCCCATAAAACTTTACAGCGATCATATTCTCACCTGTCAAATAATTTCGAAATACAAATAAAGCAATACCTGCTTCAGCCGCACGTCCTGTGTGGAGAGGACCGGCAAGTGCTGTATCGCATGATTTCTGGGACACCGCAAGAAGTGGAGTTTCAACTCAAGTTATTCCTTAGAGTGAAGTTGTTTGGAAGTCGTCTGAAATCCGAGGAGATGGAGAAGTTGAAGCGAACTAAGTCACAGCGTGTCATTTGCCAATGGATCGAGAGAGAACGTGCACTTTGTATGAAAGAGGCCATAGAACGGACCATTCAGCGTGACAATGAACCTATTAGTCCCTTGAAGAAGGCATTTGTTGAGTTCCTCATGATTCCAGACATTAGTGCCAAAGCATTGCTGGATTTACTAGTTGACCTTAGTAACTACTAATAATTATAAAATTTAGTGTAATTGTCTAAAAAATATGTGGATTCTTCTACGTACGAATGAATCCTTATTTGTTAATCGAGATATATGTAATTATAATTATTATCCTTTTGATATGGTGCTCGTCATCATATCCTGCGCTATCTTGTACATGAATTATAAAGAATATACATACATGAGATTTTGTATTTTCTTCGTATTATAGTATATACTTATAGAATATACCGTTGATAACCTGTTGGAAAAATGCCTCAAATGAATTTTACGTATTTGGCTTCCGTCCTATGTATATGCACCAGTTGTTAATAACTTAAGAGCGTAATTTTACTTTAAAAGCATGACTAGCTGTAAATCCATCCAGTTGAATCTTATTGTAAAAGAGGAAATTGATCAGTTACGTTCAGAACTGCGGAGATACTGTTATGGCGTTTAGTATGATAGCAATATTGCTAAGCGATCGCAAAATATATGAAGGTTTAAAGTCAAATAGTTAACATGTTGCAATTTACCCAATGTCCAGCCTATAGAAATGTTTGCACTGGCTTATAATATGCAAGGAAAATGTTCTGAATGTCTAAATATTATAGAATCATCAGCTACTTAATATCTTTAGGATCTTTTTTTATCACCCAAACAATAACCAAAATGTAACAAAGTCAGTAGGAAAAGCTACTTGAAGAAATATATATGTTGAATAATTATTTCGTTTTAATAGTGGGAATGCTTGATCTTTACAGGAAAAAGATTTGAACTAAATGTTAGTATTGTGTCGTACGCTTCAAAAGAATACAATCTTGTTTCTTCGATGTAATGGTATTCAAGGTTACGACGAAGCAATCAATCAAAATGTTTTCAGTACTGTATTTTTACTACTTATATATAAATGTTCTATTACGAATGTGGTAGACTAGAAATGATTGTAGCCCGAAATTCACTAATTTTTATATTATATATACTGACTGAAGTTGATAATTGTCTAATGTCTTTTATGAAGTAATGATTTATTAGCCAGATTTGAAATTAATAACAAAATAAAAATTAATTTTCGCTAAATAACCTCACTTTCTGCATATTTGCATTCTGAATACTCAACAAGATGTTGACACAGTTGAAAAATCATAGACATTATGCTCTATTTTTTAATTAATTTGTGCTACATCCCCTCAGCTGTTTCATTCAATATGCTCATCGTTTATATGTCATTCATTCATTTTGTCGTTTTGAATTCAATTAGTAATTCGTATTTTACTAATTCTACATACGTAATTGACAGAGCTGTTCAAAATACTTTTTGTCAAAATACAAATTACAAAATACAAAATACATTTTGAAAAACTCAAAATACAA
>JAQGAK010001284.1:0-35974 GCA_034696945.1 Lipothrix lubbocki | reverse complement strand
CGTGAGCTTGGAATCCAGTAACGTTGTGGAATGGGCTGGTGACACTTATCGGTTTAATGACATGATGTAAAAGGCAGCAAAAATGTGACATAATGAAGAAATGTCAATGGGGGTATTTTAGGCTGGGTTAAATTTCTATACTGTACACTTGGACACTACAAAATCGAAGCACATTTTTTGATACTGAAAGTGATATGTGGGAGAAATAAAATCGGAATCAAAATTAAGCAATACTGCATACTGAACATGCGTTAGAATATATCGTTCGAGCTCATATTAGAAAAATTTAGGCGAAATTGGAAATTCCAAAAATGTATCTTAAATTTTTGTAAAAAATGTTTGTTCAAAATAAATTTTTATTGTTGATGTTTACCATTTCATATCCTGATATAGTGCTTAATAATAATAAATAATAATTAAGCATTAAAAATTAAAAATTGCTGCTAATCACTAAACATATGGCTTACTTAAATAACATTAAAACAGGGAGCTTTTCTTGTGCCCATTGGCACAATACCTTCTAAAAGTTCCTAATAAAAGTTCCTTCTAACAGTTTTGGTACAAGTTTTTACTTCATCGCTGACTGCACTCTCTCTCTCCTTCGAGACGACAACTGGGTTGCAAACGGGAAGAGAAAGAAGAGATGGAGTTTTACCTTTGAAACTCGCTTCCACATAAGTTTTGTTTTATATTAGCTTAGCGTTATTAGCTATAGCGCTCATCATAACTTATTCCAAGTTGACTTATACATATCACAAGAATACAAGGTCTTTTTAATTTCCAGGAAAGTGTTTTTTGTCATTAGGACTCAAGTATACTTATCGTGCATATGTATTATAATAACATAATGTTATGTGCGTTTGTTATTTTTTAAGTGGATTTTAGTGTCTTTGTAAACGTTCAATGTATTTTTTGACATTTAATTTTTTTTACGTCAATCAGTTTTACATTGGCTTAAAAAACAACTGTCTATGCTTTCGCCTCTCTGGAAAATTCTTTTCCAAATAAAACCCGAATAGAAAACCGAATGTTTCATATCATTTTTATTGTATTCCGTTAAAAATGAATACCTTTTATTGTAAAAAATGACAAGATAACACCTAAATTCAGTCGTTGCTTTCACAACAATAAAAAAACATTTCTTTCACTATAATGAAAAAGTTACTTTCACAGAATTAAATTTTGCTTTCACTCCAATAAAAAAAGTTACGTTTATAAAAATTAATTTCGCTTTCCCTAGAATAAAAAAGATACTTTCAACAAAATAAATTTTGCTTTCACTGAAAATAAAAAAGATACTTTTGCAAAAACAATGTTTGCTTGCACAATAATAAATTTTGTTTTACAGCAATAACAAGGTGTTGCTTTCACCAAAAACAATACAAATTTCTTTTCACAAAAAACAATAAAAATTACCTTTCACAAAAATAAAAATATTTTCCCACAACAATAAAAAGTAATATTTCTTTCGCAACAATAAAAAAAATATTGCTTTCACAACAATAAAAAATAATATTTCTTTTACAACAATAAAAAATAATGTTTCTTTCGCAACAATAAAAAAAAATTATTGCTTTCACGACAATAAAAAAAATTATTGCTTTCACAACAGTAAAAAAAATTATTGCTTTCACAACAATAAAAAAATTATTGCTTTCACGACAATAAAAAAATTATTGCTTTCACAACAATACAAAAATGATTGCTGCCCCAACAATAAAAAACATTGCTTTCACAACAATAAAAACATTATTGCTTTCACAACAATACAAAGTTGTTACTTTCACAACGATAAAAACATGTTGATATTACAACAATTAATTGCTGCTTTAAACGCTTTAATGCTTTTAATGATGCATCCATTTATGCAATAATGCTGTGCTTTTTAATTATTTCTTACTACACTAGTGACTTCTTAATTAAATAATTAAATAGCTAATGTCGGAAGAATTGAAGCAGTTGAATGAGCAGTTGAGGAGCCTATAAAAGATAAACTTGAGCCAGACATGAAGTCATTGAGAGATTCTCAGAGAATCAGTGTGGAAAGAGCGGCGGGCATTTTAAATCTGTCCTTTTTAGTTATTCCTAAACATGGCTGTGGGTAAAAATTCGGGTGGACATCAGGATTCTGAAAAAGCGGTATGAAATTTTACCAAAAGAATTTCCATCCTTTTAGGCATTTATAAAATCCCTGTATTTTTTCCAATTTTTGCATGATCGAAAAATATTTTTGATTTTGAATTCCACATTTGCCATATTTTTACATATCCCCCACACCCTAATTAATTTAATATAATTTTTTTCTCTTGCAATTTATCTTCTTGTTGTTGCTCGTGTCGTTCGTTTGAGTGTGCGAAACTTTACTTAACTTCTTTCTTGATTGTATTACTCAAATCAAGTCCATCAACAATTCATTTTAGGAACAGCAGAAGTGGATTGAAAATTTATGAATTTCCCTGTGCCTCATTTTTTGTTGTTGTCCACCCCATGAGAATTTAGTTGCAAAAAAGCATTTTTTAAATCTTCGTGCTTGCCGAAAAAGCCTGTATTTTTTTGAGTTTTGAGATTTTTAAGAAGTAAAATCGTTTTTTTACTTAACCAACAACGTTGTTGTCTCCTATAAAAACCATTTTTGTCTAGTATAAAAAATACTAGAGATTTTGTGTACTCTTTATTAATTTCCCCCGCATGATGAGGAATTTATTCAGTGTACATGCAGCTGGTGAGGTATGTATTTTTGCATTTTTTTTACTTTAAATTTATGTTACCGGCATGATTGATTCTCATATTTATTAAGATTGATGTTTGGTGTTTGGCTAAATTTAATGATTTCAAAATTGTTGTTGTTTGTCTTTGCTGTAATTTAATCATTTCAAAAGGATTTTTGCGTGGCTATCATATTATTTCCAGGATCTACAGATACTTTAAAAATGCATTTAATTATTATTTAAGTTATTTTCCCATATTATGTTTGGGATCACATCCCAAAAAATTGTTGCAATTGCATTCCAAAAGACTCGACTGCGTCGCTTGCTATGAAATGTAATTTTAATTTTTTTTTCATAAACCTCAGTAGCTTGAAGCTCATCAATCTAGATCTCTTCTTCTTCTTCTGGGATATTGTTACTTATAATTTAAGATTTAGCATCCATCTATTATTAAGTTTTTTCCGGATGTTAAATAATGTCGGTGATATTACATCACATAAAGAGGCTATGACTTTATTTTTCTGGCTTTCTTTACTTGACTATAGTAAAGTTAGTAGTAAGTTCTTGAACTTGACCCACTAAAATCCTCCTCGACGAGTGGCTCGTTTATCTCTAAAATAGTGCCTGCGTGGAGCACTCGCTCTGAACTCAACTCAAGTAGCTAATTTTCTTTTGGCTGATGTACTTACCGTAGTACTTATTTACTATTATACGGCACAGTCCAATCCAAACTATTATACTCGGAATATAATATGGAACACTCCCTGTCGTGTAGGTGATATTTTTTGGCTTTTGCTTTTTTGCTTGCTCGGCTCGATTATTGAGGACATGGAAAAATAATGAATTCTGTAAGCTCCATGCACTTATTATTATCTAGCTCTAGGCTGACCCTATTATTCTTTTTGTATATAGTATATGTATACTTGGATTCCGGATAATTTTCCAAGGACATTTCCCTACAATTTATACATACTTAATTATGTATTTACAAAGTGTAGAAAAATATCATAAAGTACGTTTAAATAAAATCGGCTGAGTTTTATCAACAGGGGTAGAGATGCAGAATTGCAAATTAATTACAATTGTACAATATATTGTAGTACATGTGTATGTATAAAGGTTGTAATCTGTTAAGTATAGTAAATGGATTTTTTTAAACTATTGACGTAAAGGTGAAGTGCCGGTATAGATCCTGGAATTGTGCCGGCATAGGAAGCTGATCCTTAGGATTTTAATCTACAATCTGTAGATTTTAGCAACGTGCCGCCGGCATGAAATGAGATAGAGAAACTCAGGAATGAATATAAGCAGCGATACACTAGATATGAAGATGGTTTCATAATTAATCACTCTTGTTTACTCCAGTAATTACCACTGCAGGAGCTGACAATACAAAATAGCATTATTATTTTTGTTACACTCATCATGTAGGATTTTTCCTCATACGTTGCCTCTGAACTCTGTTGAAATGACGTGTATAGTAGAGCAGGGAACATTAATTATACATACATGTCCATTCCTATACAATCATCAAGGTAAACGTATATATTTTACTATCTATGTTTATAACAGGGAATACATCTTTTACATCTTTCAAACTGTTTAACTTTAACCAACTATATATGGATTTGTAATAATAATTTTTCCTAAAAGAAAATCTTCAAACATATTTATAGAGCACTCTTGCATGCTGATGAACGCCCATGTCTACATTCCCCATAATTTTGACACCATCATCTTCGAAATCTGCAAATTTCTCCTCTTGTAAAGTTTCGTATCCTAGCTTCTTGTAGACTTTGTAACTAAATTCGGACGTTGCATCCACCTGTTGGAAATAAGATAGTTTCAGGAATATTACTTTTAATAATACTCTACAAGCCAGTATAAGCTTGAGTTTTATATTGTTTTATACTTTTAACATGTTGTTCCAACTTCCATTAAGCTTCTGGCTTATACAAGCTTATGGCTTAATTAAGCTTTTGTACTTTTTTATTATTAAAAAATAACTTGGGCGCTTCTATACTACACTGTAACAGCTCTGGTCTTACCTGAAAGCTATTGATTCCTATAGAGACGGCATAATCTTCGGATCTTTTCGTGAGTTCTTGTGCAATCCCGCGTCCTCCATAGTGAGCCTCAACGTTGAGGAATAGAATCATAAGGATTTTTTCCGCTTTATTCGGTGTTTCAACCATCTCTGCTTTGTAACGTTGGAAAGATAAAAACATACATGAAATTACATTTTTAGACTAAACATTATTGATATGAAGAGCATTAAGAATTATTTATACTTATTGTATTGTAAGTTTTCAAAGTTTCGACTTTTCATCGACCTTCAGTGCCAAACCTCTTATTTGTAGCACTTTACTAGTCGTCCTCAAATCCTTATCAAAGCTTTTGAATATAAGTGTGTGAGTGTGTGTCTGTGGCAAATATTATTATGTGCTTTGAAAGCATGTGACTCTATCAGAAGACTTGTTTATGTATATTAAGTCATCAGGTCTCGTTCCAACCTTCCAACAGCACATGCAACTTACAATCAGCATGTATGTAGTAATCATATATAGTAGCAATATGTATATAAAAGTCTTAGCAGTATGTCTATAAGTATACCTATGTATCTAAGCTCCAGACTGTAGCTCTCACATGTATTAAGATTGCCGTCATATCTTTCTTGCTTTCCTTGAGTTCATGTTTATCTTCATATAGTTGCTGTCTTATAGCAATGTTTTAATATTAAGGTATTTTTCGTATAATTGTTATTGAGCAACTATATACATATAAGCTTATAGCTTATATATCTGTATGCTACTAGCTTTTGTGAGCATAGTTTGTTTTTGTTGTTTTGTAACAAAAAGTTTGTTGATTTTGACAGGCTTATTGCTTTGAAAATATAAGTTTATAGCGTTTTAACCTCCTGGAAACATGTCTCCACTCACTCAGTCAGCATTTACACTTTATATATCTACATATGTATTCCATCAGACTTATCAACGTCTGTCTTGTTCAAAGTCTGTGCTGTAGAAGTCTACATTCGTTGATTTGACTATACACTCTAGATTATATTGTTTATTTCCTGAAATTCCTCCTCATATCCTTTTTCTCAAGTAGTAGATTTCTTTTATTTAATAATTTGTTTTTAAATATTGTAAACTAATTTATGGAATTATTTTCTTGGTATTTTTAGACTTTGTATGAATTATTATTTATGTGTACTATTGTTTTAATTCAAAGAACTTTTCTTCCATCTTTTTAAACATACAAATTCATGGTCCTTGTGATGTTTTAAAGTTTAAAAAAGTTGCGAATTCTATTGAATATGTAATTTACACACAGTTTTCCTGTGTATAAAACATTAATACCGCACATATATAATAGATACTACAAATGAAATATATCTCTTATTGTTGTCCAACTTACCTTTATTTAGATGTCCTAGAAACCTTGCAATCTGACACATGATAGGTTCTACAGTGGGATCCAAATAATCCATCATTGAGAGATTATTCGTTTCCTTTGATTTGATGATGTTGATGCTCACTCCAACGATTTTGTCCGTTTCCGGATCCACCGCCATAAAACTTACATTCTGCTTGATGGTGTTGGCAATGTACGCTGGGAGCCAGCGGGATACTTGGGAAAGTGGTAAACCTTGAAAAATTTTCCAAATTAATTGTCACCAACTTTTTCTTTTATTATATAGCTGAATGTGTCTACATATTATGTTATATACCTATCTATATGTACATATACAATTATACCTTAGTAATACATCTTCATCACGAAAATTTATTGTTCATTTATTAGGTGCTTTCTTTTTTACTACTTTGTTCTGTATATACATATGTCCCTGTTATTAACGCAATATTTTTGCTTATTGCAATTTTCATTATTTATGTAGAGACGTAGTCTGCTCTAATTTATTCAGCTAAAAAGTTTCTCAATGTTTCACGCTACAACAATATTATAAGTACTCTGTCTATATTTTTAATGTAATATGAATATGCAGGGGAAAATATAAAGAAAATAGGTTTGAGTTCTCTAGATATAGAGTTTTCTTAGAAAGAACGATAATATATATTGTTCTGTAGCAAACTTCCAAACAAATTACTATTTTAATGTGAGAGTAAAAAAGTTTATAAAGAAGGGTAGAATAGCAAGAGAGAAAGAAAATAGGACTCACTCTATATAAAGAGAATTGATTCAAAGGAAAGAAATATATAGAGTTTTGGTGGTGGGGCAATTGTGTAGCAAAGTCTATAAAAAGTGAGAATCCCATGAGCTCTTCGTTGCTTCACACAATAGACGACGTTAAAAGCATTTTTTTGTGTTAGTCTCAGACCTTTCGGATATTATGCTTCTTGAAATAAAATTTAGGAAGTTATGGTTAAGCCAATATTTTGTAGTGAGGATAAATATTCGGGAAAAAAATGTTTGCGGTCTTGTTGCCTCATTTTCTATTGTACGATGTACGATTGTAAATTGAATTTGAAAGGAAGGATAAAAAAAATTGAATAAGAAAAAAGTTACCAAGTGCGATTCCCAGAGGCTCTTCACGGAAAAAGGAATTAAGTAAAAGTTCAGCTACTTCATCTGAACGTTCGGGTGGAATCAGGCTGTAGTTGAGCTTTGTCATCATATCTTCCTTGACTAAATAGTGACTTGAGCGATTCTTACTCCCTCCACTTCCGTGGCCAATGAGTCCTGAAATATAAGTGGAAGGATAGATAATGTAATAATGTTGTGGGTAGAAATCCAATTACAGTTCACTTTCGAAGAGCTAAAATGTTTTCCAGGTGATTCAGTAGCGAAATTATTTTTAAGCGCGGGATTACGTTTCTAAAATGTTTCTATTGGAAATTCGTACATACCTAACCTACTAGGAGATTAAAATTTTTTTATCGGAGATTCCTAATGCAATACGTTTATATGTATGTGAATACGAGGAGATTAAAAAGTATTTCTACCGGAGATTCGCAATGTAATACGTTTTTGTACCGGAGATTAACAAGTTGAACTTATTTTCTTCTAACTCAATTGATTCTACCGGAGATTAGAACTAAATAAAAAGGTTTCAGCCACGCAGGATAATAGTTTAACGGGAATTCTCAAGTGGAAATATTTTTAATGAAAAATCACAAATAGAAACGTTTTTAATGGATATTTTTAAGTGGAAATGGGGTTAATGGAAACTTGAAAACCAAAAGTAGAAATGTTTTAGGGGAAATTCACAAGCAAAAATCTTTTTAAGGGAAAATCACAAGCAAAAATTTTTTTAAGGGAAAATCACAAGCAAAAACCTTTTTAAGGGAAAATCACAAGCAGAAACCTTTGTAATAGAAAATCACAAGCAGAAACCTTTTTAATAGAAAATCCCAAGCAAAAATATTTTTCCGAGAGAATGAAAAATTAAAAATCCTTTTTACCGGCGGATCTGAATTGGTCTGAAACGGAGATAAAACTAAAAAGGTTTCTGGCTTTCGCAATTTAATATAGCGCTTGTGACTGTCTCTAATTCACACGCTCGCACACACGCACCGTTTACTACACACACACACGTGGAGAGAGCTACTTGAAAAAGAGAGTGTAAATGTGAAAAAGAAAACGGGAGGAAATGAATTTTGGTAAAGCTGAAAAGGACCTTTTGTACTATGCAAGTGTAATAATAAGGTTTTGAGGGGGGAAAGGAAAATACTATGTGTGTGAAGTTGAGAAGATGTTTTTGGAGTGAAATGAGACAGAAGAGGAAGTAGTGTCGGACTCTACTATACCTATTGCAGTTGTCGTATTGTTATTTGGGCAGCAGAGCGACCGAGATTAGACTACGAGAAGACTCCAAGACTGAGTGAATCGGATCGATAAAATACACACGGATTCACTCTCACTTTCTCAAGGTTATGTACGATTGATTTTATACAGGCACACTCACCCATCCATTATAACATTCCCTCCTGCACTACTTATTATATACTACTTCCCTTTAAGATCTCTGCTCCTGCATTTATTACGGACACCCAGCCCGAAACCCAAACCATCATCACATTATATAGACCACACACATAAATAGTAGTAGGGCTACTTTCCTCGTTTCCAATGCATTTTTTTACTGCCATTTACATCTAAAACTTACATGAGGAGAACTCATAAGGTGTACATACCTCTAGAGGTACATATGCAAAAAAGTACAAGGGACCTGTCGTTTCTCTGTAAACTGTGTACGCATACAATTTAAATGCCTCGTACGAGTGTTCCTACGTGGAATACAGATGAGTCGTAATGCTGGGAATATCCGACCGGGGAAACACCATGATATATGTGCTGCTTTTAAAGACCTTATTTATAACCTTTGTACTTGTATAATTGTATAAGTAAGTGTATAGTAGATATAGGTATATGCAGTTACTACCCTGGATTTCTTCCATATGATTTACACACACACGATCTGTTATGTTTAAGTATACTGTACATTTTGTATATGAATATTATGTATATTGTGCATATGTATGTACGTTGTGCAATTGCATGTGCAGCTATCGGTTTGGTATGCCTAGCAACAAGGTTTTCTGCAAACATGCCCCCGAAAGATTGCTTCTTGCTCTTGCTCTTATTGCATATTGATGTTACAGCCTAGTTTAGGAATATTTTCCCCGTAGGCACTTTTGTCTGAAGCTGCTGCCCGGTAGGTTCGGAAACCTCAACAGAACATTAATTGTCCTGTATAAAAATAGTCTTGCCAAAGTATCATCTGTAGTATTTAAAAAAATTAATTAATCATAAAAACTTGAAAACTCTAAAATTGTTGGGGTAGCAATCTCATTTTTGGTATGCAATAACTTCCACGGTGACGAGTAATTTGTTCTCTAGAAATCTTCTCTGAGGTAATTGGTAATAATTAAATGTACATGTCCCAAAGTAAACCCCCGTTGAGCCGTATGTATGGAAGTAAATTTACCCGATGGACGTCAAATTCTATCAAAACAAAGTTTTAAAGTTTCCTCATCCAACTTCCCACAGTTAGTAATAAAGTTCCGTCATGACCATTAAACCAAAGAGTCAAGATTTTCCCCGTTTGATGTCATGAATATTATTATCAGTATTGTGTTATTTCCTCTTGTATTTGTGTGGTTCGAAAATGTTGCTTGCTTCGTTTTTTGTTATTGATGTGTAGGTAAATATTCCTGCATTTATTCATACTAGTAGTAGTTATTGTATGAACATACTGGTACTGCATAAGTTATTCCAGCCATAGATATTGCTTCGATATGTATATGCATTATAAATGTCCAAGCTGGAAAATAGCTGCCTTTGGGTTTCCCAGCAGTGTCCAGACTGTCTTTCTGGATCACTTGAACGAAAGATTGCATTTTATGTTTCCTTTTCTAGTATCTCTCTCTCACTCTCTGGTTGTATTTTACTTTGGTACCTTTAAAGAAAGTCTTGCAAGGCAAATACAATACCACTTAGTTTGGGTTCTTTTTATATACTTACTTAAAAAAACAGTACAGCAGTATATCACTCGCCTGACAAGACCTTATCATTACTTTTGGGAAAAGTTATCCTCCAAGGCATATGTTGCTACTCTCTAACCATTCTTTAAATACCCAGAAGCGGGTGCGATCAAAGAGGGAAAGTTTTCGGTAGTGCTTTTCAAGCATGCCATATTAAATTTTGAGTGTAAGGAGAGACTGCTGCTGTTGAGTGAGTATCTACTACTACATATATTGAAACGTAAGAATATATTAGGATTCTTTCCTATCAGCCCGAAATCGTGTATTAACTCATGCCGTGCTTATACATAAGTATATGTACATATAGATAAATACATGTAGAAATCAAAGTCATATGCATTTACATCAGCCGGAGAGTTTTGCTGCTGTAGTACTTGCACAAAGAGCTTATTATTATAAGTGTATTCCCCTTTAACATGCTCTCTCATATCTCACTTTTTTAGTATACTTGTCTAAGTATATGTAGGTACATGCATATACACACATGTGTATATCTTATATACAAGTACCTACTATAAACAAACGCACGTATGTACATATATATTGAGCGACATAAGTTTTAGTAGCTGGAAAATTCAATCGAATTCAATTTCGACGTTTGCCAAGTCCACCCCTGTTGACTTTGTCAGGACATGTGTGTGTAAACTTGAAACTCACGATCAGACTTATCATCAATCTATGTAGTCTTCTTGCTGTCGTCGACGTGTACCCCTCCTTACTTAAGTATACTTATAATTACTTTATTAGAAGAGGAAGTAATTTATTATTGCTTCCTCTCCTTTCGTGCACTTCATTCGAGCAATTTTAATCGGAACTAATTGAAATTATTAGGGCATCTCTCTCATGTCTAATTACAACAAGATGAGATGCCTAGTATTGATTTTCCTTTGCCCTTCCATTTCCACAACAAACACGCTTCCATGAGCCATACTTTCCATTAGCAATGAACGACCGTTCCCTGTGTTTTTGCTTTAATTTAGCAAAACTGGTTTCGCAATCCTTAGCAGTTTACGATCGTTTTTGAGCTTTTAGCTGGAGAATACGTCGTGTGTGCATTTGGATGAACAAAATATCAGTTTCCAAAGCCTTTGGAAAAACTAATATAACTATATGTAGTATGTCTTTAGAACTACATTCTATGTGGATGTGCTTTCGTAAAATATCCTTTCCATGTACTTTATAGTTGTACCTTCTAATCATCAGATTGTTTATTTTACACAGTTACAGATAGAAAAGTTGAAACTTTGAGCTCACAACTTTTTTTATTTTTATATAAGTACGTAGTATAATTACTACCAATGTTAGCATCATATTGGTTCAAACAAAAGTTTAATAGCAGATTTCTGGTAGGAATGATAGTAATATAAGAATACAACAAGAACGAAAACAAAAGGTTGAAGCCAGTTCAGTCATTTTAGTTGGATTTAATTACTTTTAGTAATAGTAGTAGTAGTAGTATAGGAATGCTTTTAGGGAAATCACGGGGTTCCCGGGGTGAAAGTGAATACTTTCCTAAGTATGTATACATGATTTTCTTTTTCTTTCAAAAGCAAGTGTACATATACTATGATACGTATTGTACATTGTGACTAAACTTTATTTATTCCTACATATGACGCTAGCATTAGTAGTACATTCACGCGTGTAAGCTTTATAGTAGTAATTATTATTATTATAGAGTTGTAGCTTAACTACTATATCCGACCTTTAACTTTATTTGTAATGGGAATGGCATCCGAAAGTAATACGATTATGTTGTTTCCTGTAGCGTGTACCTTGATTGAATCCGTGTGAATTTGTCGTCGCTTTGATTGGAATCCCGGCGACAGTTTTAGAGGATTGTGTGCAGCTTCAGTATTTTAATCTCTTTTTGATCTGCTAGTTCTAATTACTAAAACAGGAGGTTCGAAATCCAGCAGTGTAGTTCATCAGCTTGGATTTTTCACACAGCGTCCTCGCTTATCATCAGGCGATCTACATATCAGTTCCCTGAGGCCAGAACGACCCAATAGTATTTAATATAAATTTTGATGTAATTAATTAGGACAGGATTTAGAAGCTCCCGAGTCTCACATACATAATATCCATGTATAGATATACATACGCATAGATACATACTTTGTACGCCCACACAATCCAGTTTAGCCCGGTTCGGCAAAGAAATTATACAGGTACTCGTATTCGAATTTACATCATGAGACTGGAGGTGATTGGGTTCTAAAGCTGTTATTAACTTTTTATTGGTTTATTAACTCGTTTAGCTGGAGCGTCTCTAACAATATTAGAGTTTAATTTGCTCGGTCTATTCCATTTTTATTAGCTTAGCTGTGCTCTAGAGTCTAGAGTGACTTTATTACTGGGCTGTAACTTTTAATGGCGTATGTACTTCGGAGGAAATGTATGTAAAGTTATACTAATAATATGTCGTTCGATTCTATGAAAAGTATCCTGTATTTATTATAGCTTTTCCACATATGCACATGCATGGGACAGGACGACGACGTTGACAGTGCCTGCTTTTTAGTGGTTCCCGTATTCTTTCCATTTCCCCTTTTAGTTTTTCTCATGCACATGCTATGGAAGATACGCTGAGAGGACTCATAATGTTAGAAAATTGTCTTTCGTTGGCACCGTGTTCAATAACACTAACACAGCAGCAGGGTTTTCGCTTCTGCTGTTGATGTCAACAATTTTTGTCGTGCGTAGACTTTTAATATATGTACTTACTTAAGGATGTCTATATCTATGCAGAGTTTTACATGTCATGCATTGGAAATTTTGCGTCGTCAGCCTTAAGTGTGTATACTTGTACAGTGTCACATTTCATATTGACTGCGACTTCTCAAAAAGCAATATCTGCTGCTGCTGCTGGTTGAAAGGAAATGAGTTGGTTCGATATTTTATAATTTGGGACAAGCATATGCTTTCATGCATAAAAGGCAGCGGGGTAATCGTACAAAAGTGTTATTTTATACAGCTCCGTGTCTTCTTCCGTGCGGGTTTCCTTTTTATTCTTTGGTTTTGATAAAACTAAGGGTAAATATTGGTTTGAAGGGAAATAAATAGTTATTGAATGTTGTAAAGGGCATACTATGTAAGTACAAAAGTAATATACAGAATTCTTGTAGACAATAATTGACCGTTGCTAGTTGATAATTGGGAATTATTTTTTTAGTATACGAATTTATTCTTATGCTATACTAGCCATTGGTTACTTCTAAATTCTAAAGGCGATATACATATAACAATTGTTTCTACAGGCAACAATTTCAGGAATCTACTATAATTATTTTTATAGGGAGTATGTAATTATTTCTATAGTCAATGGCTACTTCTATTATAAGTAATTGTGCATTGACTTGTGACAGTGACAATATTTTTTTCCCAAGCATACAAAGGCAAACACTATATTATTAACTTATAAGATAAGGTTTATTGGATATTTTTGATAAAGAAAAAATGTTGACATACCAGCCCATCCTACTGTTGCCCACCAACAGCATGATCCACAGAGCTTATAAAAATTATTTTGGCCCTGGTTCCACTTATCTGACATTTCCAATAATGCCAGCGGTTGTCAGTGTTTCGTCTTATTGTGGATAAGGTAGTAGTAGCCAAGTGAAGTGACTTTCTCTCTCTCTCTCTCTCTTTCGCTCGTCTTGATCTTATAGCTGGGGAGCTGATGAAATGTATGGAGTTATTCCCACCGCCTCCGCCTGTAGTATAATAACTTGTAATGTATAAAGAGTATAACTAATAATATGTGGATTGAAATCAAGCAAGACACATATTATGAACTTCTGCCTAGTTTTGAAATAGCAACCTTCTATACTGTAGTGGCTACAAATATCCGTGTGTGTACAATGTGCTCTCTCGAGTCAGAATGCCCCTATATATGTAGTGGTTTTTGAATTGATTGTGAGTGTTCAGTCGTGCAGTTCTATTTCATGTCTGGTTGTTGTACTTTTATTGGAGTCGTCCCTACTCATTGTATACACAAAGTTCATTAGACTTATGTGTGTTTCTGCTTGGTTTGCTGTTTTTGCCCCGAGAAAATATAGTTGTCGGAGGTAATCTGTGTGTATGTAGGAGGTATTGTATGTATGTCAATAGTTGGAAATATTTGTTGGGTTTTAATAGCAAAAGGATAATAATATTCCAGGAGGTTGCGGCCTTGAGCTACTCGTTTTGTTTCTTGCTTTCTTTCTCCCTCCTTGTTTTGTTGTCCTTTCTCTCTCTCTCGCCGTGTGTGTGTGTGTAGTTTTCTGTCTTGTCGACAACTTTCTTTTTTTCTGGCGAGTACGACTATGTTTGTATATATCGTATTTTTATGAGTGCTTTCTCTCTGTCTCTCTCATGTGTGTTTATAGAACAAATGTTGTGTATATAAGCAAAGTATATGCGTTGACTGCGACGACTGAAAGGATCGTGCAAATTGATTGCAATTTTTCTCTCCCGCTTTTGTTTATTTCCTCAACTACTTTTGTGTGTATAATGTACGGTTCGGTAATATTATAATAGCTATCCCTCTCTCAAATGTATAAGCAAAAGAATAAAAAGGTACGTAAGACTGACTGAATAGAAGCAATCAGGGAAAAGCAGGCTTCACTGCAGCTTCTTCTTGCTGCTCTCTGTTTCTGACTGTGAGTCTATCTGTCTACTAGTTTCCAAGATGTTGACTGCAGATCGGAGGTTAAGCAGCAGGTTTGGTTTTTGGGCAACGAATGATGGTTTGATTTAATATTATTGCAGAAAAGAGTTCAGTTCAGGAGTAGGTGATGCTGCTGCTCTTGCAACTTCTACTGCTGCTCAGGCTTTTGCAACTTCTACTGCTGGTGCTGATGCTTTTGCAACTTCTTTTGCTGCTGTTGGCTTACTCCAAGGAGTAGAGCAGTAGTGTAGAGCTAGAGACAGAATAAAACGAGAAATGGTCGGGGGCTATGTATTATATAAGGATGATACTGTGTACAGGATGTAACTATCGCTCAAGCTCTTTGCAGATTGCGGATACAGTGAAATACCCGTGTCCTCCTTCTGTGTAACTCCGTAGACTACACAGCTCTCTCTCTCGCTCTCTCTCTTTCGAATACTAGTACCCCTTGTCGTTCGTTCGCTGTTCGTTCCTTGGCTGCTCCGATCTATTCTAACATATATACGTTGTATAAGTAAGTATGTATATACTTGAGCAGTAGTCGGAGTTTTGTGTTTGTGTGTGAGATATATTATTATGAGCATACTACAAATTTAACGAATGGCACACACAGTTGGTCTTGCCTTTCCGCTCCGTTCCAACAACGAAATGTAGCTAACAGTTGCCTTTGAATACTATGTATGTATATGTGTATATCTATATCTACCTTAACCTATGTACTTCGGACTTGACGACTCGATCTCATCGTTCCCTTCTCCTCTGGGTCGTTTGGGAATTCTCAGCAGCAGCGGCAAAAGCAGGAGAGAAGGAACAAGGTGACAGTCTTTTACCAAGTACCTAGTCCTATGGAAATACCGGACTTGATCGGTCTGTAGTATTAGCTCTACTCCCGTAAACTCCACTTTTTCTCTGAGAAGCTCTACGACATGACCAGTCGTATAAAATATATTGTTGGTAGGTGTACAGGATGTTTGCAAGAGTCTGTTAGTTATGACAGATAGGAAAACGATAGCTTGTGACTATGTAATAATAACTGAGTTACTAGTATAATAGTGTGTGTTGTGTATTTGAGTTAAGGCGGCGACAGATTTTGATTATCGACAGGACAGGTTAATATATATGTGTGTGTGTAAGGAAGCCGTTGAATTTTAACGTCTGGTGGTTTTATTACCACTTACTATACACAGCTAGTTAGTTGAGATGGGAACAGCAGGGCCCATGAGACAGGCCTGACTGAGAGACTGTGCTTATGTAATATATTGCAGCTAGATACATATACGCTGTGCTGTAGACAGTGTTTGTAAAATCTGTATGTATGTAGTATGTATACTTGCAACTTATGTAGCAGCAGCACTTATTGTCTTCATCTGTATCTTCTACTCTTCTGGGGCTTATTCGTCTTCTTGTAACTGTCTTTAAATGTACCATTCCAAACTCTCAGCAGATTCACTTCGTCTCTTTTTGTTGTTGTTGTAACATTGCAGAGTCGGGAATTAACTTTGTATAAAAGTAGAATGTATAGGTAAGTAGATAGTTCCTGTAAGGTTATATTTTGATGAGGATCATGCATGTTTTTTGTAGTCGTAGGTATATGAATACGGCATATGAAAAGAGAGTCGAAATAGTAGACTTTTATATTGATCATGCGTGCACTACTGTGACTACACTATAGTAGTTGAGATTACATTTGCTTTCTTGGATGATCCTATCTATAGACTTTTTCTTACTCTTAGAATGCACAGCAGTAGCTTTTGTTTGCATGTATATCCCATCATCAGCAGGAAGATCTGTGAGACTGACATAAGTATGTATATGCAGGATCAGTTATGTTCGAAACTTATATTCGTATTTTTGTATGTACGCTAAATGATTGTAAAAAGATGTTGGGGTTTGGAAAGAGATGTTTTGATATGTTGGAGGTGTCCCATGTACTACTATGTTGTGATACGTCGAAGGTCCCGTGTATACAGACGTTTTGTTATTCCTCGTGCTGATGGTGATTCAAATGGTTCTAGAACCACTTCTTTTTCCTCTTTTCGACACCAACGTCTTCCGTTCATTTCCGCCCAGGAGAGAAATAAAGCAATCTATCACAGTATTCAACTTGTAGACTTTTTTGGCTTGGCTTTTCTGTTAGCTCATGTATATATGTATATCCGTGTTGTCTTCAGTTATATAGCGATAGCTCATATATGTTTATCCATCTATAAGACTTATTATCCCCGATAAAAGTGCATAGGCACACGCGGCGGTTTTAGCTGCAGAAAAAACTTTTTGCAGATGAATGCTTTTTTGTATTATGTTATTGTTATTAGTATGATGCACGGAAGATAAGATCTTCTTTTCGTACATATTAGCAAGAATTTCGCGTAGAGATGATTAAGTCGTCGGAGAGGGCTAACGAAGTAATGTATGGGAAAAGTTGTTTTGTTTATATGAAGAGGATTACTAACTAGAGATGTGGAAAAGTTGTTGAAGCGGAAACTGCAAAGCTTTCCATTTCTCTGACTTGTTTTACGCGGGCGAGAAAAGTATAGTAAATGCACACACAAAAATTCAGGGAATTATCCCACAATCATGATAATGGAGCATTGAAATGGGCGGTTCTGTTGCCTTAAAGAAGAATGAGAGAAAATATATTATAGTCGGGGTGAAGGATGAAAGTGGGATGGAAGATGTTAACGTATGCAACGTGCATAATAATAAAATGCTGTGAGAAGCAAATCCTTTACAAATTGGGGTTTCTTTAACGTGCATCTAACTTTCAAGTGTTTCTATTACAGCGGCGATTTTCATCGCGGCTTCAGTTTTCCCATTATTATATTATGTCCTTCATATTTTGTATACTTATATGTAAAACTCCACAATATGTATAACAATATAACTTTGGGGATGTATTTAAAATTGTCAGTGTGCGGTGCTAAAGTTTTTGATTTATATTCTCACTTTTATCTCCTTATTAGAGTCACTCTGCTATATGCTTATTTCTTTTACACTGTATGCGTAGATGTGAACAGTTTCCGAAACTCAATCTCCTCGTTGAGAATATAATCACTTGTTAATACGTTTGCCCTTCACAGATTCTTTTTATTAGTTTGTTATAAGTATGCTTAAGGTATAGTTTTGCGTATATATGAATACCTTAATATCATTAGCAGCGGGGCTGTGTGTGATAATGGCAGCGGGAAATAACCGTTTAGCCGGAAAAATTGGGAAAGTCTAGGATATGTATAGTGATCGATAAAATAAATTGGGAGTTGTTTGTGGTTTGAAACTTTGAACTTACGATTACAATAATGTGGAACTTAATGCAAGTTATGGCCTATTGATGAAGACTGTTTAATATTACTTTTCGTACGTGCTTGAGATGGAAATCTAAACGTGTTAGCACCATCAGCACTATTGAGAAAAGTATCTGTGGAGTAATGTGGTTAATTACTTCCTCTTGTAGCTTAACTGCCCCTAAAAATTGACAAGGAAAGTGTCTCTCATAAATTTGTATTTAGTATTGTTAGTTTTGTATTACTTCCGTCCTTTAATATCATATTCCATATGTTCATTAGTTACTATTAGGCGGCGAAATATGAAGACCGACCTTGACTTTACATATTACATTATTGCACACTGCAAGAACAATTTAATAAAATGTAATGTTCTTTGTAGTATTTACATACATGTATTGCAAATATGAAGGGAATTTCTGAATTTCATTTAATTAGAATTCAGGGCTGGAATATCGGAAAAATTTAGATTCCGATCGTGATTCACATTCATTGACCTTCGCCTCTGGAATTTAAATTATATTTTGGTTGCTCAATCTCGGAGTTTCATAAAATAACAGCAATGTTCTTGTGTAACAATTTTGTAGCAAGAATTTTCGCTACATGGAGAGAACAGTACACTTGGCGAACATGAAGTATTAATAGAAGGAATAATAACGTTCGAAGAACACAACTACGTCAAACTTTGATTGGATCAATCTTATCGATTCAGATTTCCGATAAATTCTAAACTTCTGAATAATTTAAAAAATAATGTGAAAGTTACGATTCTATCGAAAATTTGAAACTGGGTGTGTTTTGAAGTAAAATATCAATTGGTATTCAAACTCGAATAAAAAATGTGAACATATTACATAATTAAGAATTTCATTTTGGAAGTAAAATACTAAGAATGTACATGGGAGATAGGGGGAGAATTTTGTTAAAATCAAAAAAGTCATCAAAACCTTTAGTTGAAGCTGAAATGAGATGGGTGTTGATGTTCATCTCTGAATATAACATACATGGTTACGTTTAGCCATTATAAAGTTAATGTTGTCAGATTGTGTCTGGAATGGAAGCATATGAAATTAACTCTCATGTTAGAACCTATGACAAGTTGGCAGATCCTCCTGACGTGCAATTTCATTTTGAATTTATTCGAAAGATGAAATATTATCTGTACGTGATGGGAACGGTTTTAATAGTACTCCGCACATATCACATGTGTGCTTCCTTTCACTTCTCTCAGCTTTCGCTTCTGTTGTGTGCTTTTACCTCTTTCACATACTTACAATACATACCATTATGATTTTAGCCCTTCACATTTTCTGTATCATGCTGTTATGATTTTGGCTTAGCCTTTCACAAGCTTTTAGCCTGTACAAAAGGCTTTGGAGAGTATGTATTGCTTATTTAGAGACGATAAAAATCATCGTATCGTCTTTCGTGTGCAATGCTACTAAAATTACTACCGCCACAATGCACGAGATTTATTCTCTGTATGTATCTAATAGGTATTACTAGTCTTTATAGTATAATTCTGTTCAAATCAGTACCTCATTTTCTGATTAAAATCATTTGTGTAGTTGTAGACTTTATTTAAATACTACCAGAAATATCTATGTCACGCTTTTAATTCTTGCCTGAATCATACCTTTTTAGCTAAATTGATACTGGCGGATTGACAGTTTCAGCATCAGTAGTAGAATCCTTTGAAAACGTTCGTTTTTCATGTATGTATTATGCTTATCAATAGAAGTTTCCAAAGCTTGAGCTTGTATTACCGTAATAGATATATATACTAGGTAGGGATTTTATACTTATATAAGTACTATATATAATTACATATGAAATTAAATAAATGTAAATGCTTATTTTTACGTTGATACCGTGAAAACAATATCTGGCAGTCGCATATATATCTAAGTTTTTCGGCAAAATGCCGACACATTTGGTAGCGTGAGTGTACAAAAGCAAGAAATTTATGGCTGGAGATGAATAAAGTTATTTCCACACCCCCTGTCCCGTCTCCTGTCGTTATTGTAGAAATTTACGGAAGTAAACAAAATCTCGTTTTCGAGCCAAAATTATTGTCGTCTCGCCTTTGGTAATTTAGTATTGAAATGAATTGTAAACGGCGTGTTGTGGGTCTGATGACAAAAGCTTTATGTAGGATTTGCATTCAGTAGAATTTGTAAATGCGGGAGTGAGCATGCACTTTTTCCCGTTAAAGGTGTCCATGTAAAAATTGTTTGATTTTTTTTCACCCAAAAATGTCATGTTCATCTATGTTTTATTGTTTGTACATATGTAGCTAATATTTTTATATGTTGTGTATACCTATATGTTCATCATGTAGGTTTGCTTCTATCATGCAATGCTGGCTTATTTTACTTATATTACTCTGCTATTGTGATGTTTGATGTAGCCAAGTTCACTTCTTAGTTCTTATGTCATTGTTCGTTGTTGTTTTTAGGGAATAAAACAAAAGCCGAGTGTGTTGGAAATAGTTATTTTTACTTTTAGTATATATAATATATTTACGTATATCTATAAAGATATCTACAGTAGTAAATTTATATTCAGCCTCAAGTTTGTTTTGCAAATGACGCGCTCCACCAAGTGCATAGTTGATTTTCATCCGACGGTTTGATTGCAAGTTGCAACTGTGTAACCGGCGTAATAACATCAATTATTATAGGTAGTATTCCCTTACTTCCGTCAGTGTTTATTTTACAAATTATTACATCTTCCCAACTACTATATACTAAACTTGTGCGTATGAATTGGATAGACACTGAGTCAGAATTCCGTGTATTGTTCAGATCCCGTGAAATAATTACATGCGAATAATTTTGACTGACTGTGGTAGTGGAATGATTCACATAATGCGGTCAACACTACATAGCTCTAGGGATTCCTCGGGATTTGTTGGCACCACTATAATAATACTCACGAAATGTTTTGTTCTATTATTTTGCCGGGTTTGATACCATGTTTACATTAATTTCGCGGTTCTGTGGGCTTGTTTGAGGTTTCTTCCATTATTGTATAATGATGGCTTTATGGAATGTTAAGTTTATTCTTTCGGTTTAAACACATTTGACAGCATTGGAGTTTCAAATGCTGGGAAATATCATAATGTCTGCCTTTGCCTCTTTACAGTTCCAGTTATAGTCTCAATTTATTTAAGTACATTGAGTTGGTTACGATGGCAATTTATTTATGCGGTAATAAAATTTGCAAATTATGTTGTAATAGTATTACATACCTATATCTCAGGGTCCAGCATTGGAGTTATGTAGTTCTCGATTGTATTTTTGATGGGAGTAATAATAGTATAAAAATAGAGTAGGTATAAGTATAAGAGTAATAATAGTCCATACGCCGTGACCCATACGTGCTTTTATTAGTCTTTAAATCAGCCGTTTGCATGTCATGAGTAGCTTTTAAGTATGCTTCACTGTTAGTATCTCGCATGCTTGCCTTGGATTGTCCTGAAATTCCTAATGTGTAATACCTAATTGCGGTTTTTATACACACTTGAGTTTTACCACGATATACGAGTTGATGATGACGAGTAGCGTTTAATTGCTTGCATGTCTGCGTTGTCAATCGTGTTCTCCGCGGTTTTTACCCTATTCTGTGAGTATTATATTACAAACCTCTATAGTGTATTTTGTTTTTGTTGATAATGTATGCATTCTAAAAGGATGCGGCTACAAGCTTTTTTGTAACTCATAATGTATTACAATATTTTATTCATACATCCATAACTTAATCCTGAGTGTTCTATTTTTAGTGATTTGCCCGGTTTTGTTGTATTTGAACCAGGGGAATTGTGTCAATATGTATGCACGTTTCATGGCAAGGTATTAGAATGGAAGTCAGATCTCTTGATTTATTTGCATGTAATCCACAAGAGTTCGTCTCGCGAAATCCTTTTGAAATGTCTTAAAGTCGATTTGTATCGAAGTCGACAACAACAATTTATCTTGTTGCTCTTATTTTCTTTTCATGTTTCCGTTTCCCCATGGGATGCATAGGGCTCAGGCTACTTGAAACGAGCGAACACCGAGAAGCTCCACGAAATCTTCAAAAAGGTAAAAGTTTTGTTGTGTTTATCTTCTCTTTTATGTATCTACATATTCTCTTGTATTAAAATGTACCTACCTTATAAATATAATACATATGTCTAGTACATTTATATAGCATCTGTATTACATATACGAAGCATCTTCATAGTTTATGCATACTTAAAAACGTACTTATACACAGCTCTTGTTGTATCCTTCCGTCGTAGTAAATAGGAAGTTAACTATTGATCAAGGTTCGTAAAGAGTAGAAAGTAGAAAGTGTAGACGGAAGACGGGAAGCAGTGATCAAATAAACCGAAGAAGAAAAGCGTGGTCGCATAATGCAATTAGAATAAATAAGGGGGCAAATAATTAACTTTACATAATAGAGGTATGTACTATGTACCGCTCAGAAACAACATTAAATATGACACCACGAAATTTCATATTCATTCTATAATATCATTATACTACGTATCTGTAAGGTATCTGTAGATATTGTGTGCAGATATAATGAGGTTCAGTTGTGGTTTGCAGAAGATGAAATGAGCTGATTGAGCCTTTCTTGTCCAATTATTTGACTAATTTATATTGGAAGTCATTAAATGTGTATTGTACATATTTGTTGAGGGTATTTCTAATAAGTGTGTTTTATTTTATTCAGTATCTTCCTAGATGCCCACAGGATGATTAAATTATTGAAGGTTGGAATTTCAGTAATTATTACAGTAAATTGTAATGCTGTTGCTACTGTTGAAACTGTTAAATAAAGTTTGTTGGCGGACAAACCTTATTGTTAGTCTACCAATATTCACAACGCTATGTACGTATAGCTGAAGATGGAAATTGTACTTAATTGTTTGTCTAATGGACTGGGCGGAAATTATATTAAATCCTACTGATTGTATGAGGGAAGCTCAGTAATTTTATTATTACTGAGACCTTGAATGCCTATTTGGCTGTATTTTTGGCGTTTTTAATTGCTGATTTCCATTTTTGCTAATTGATTTTTGCGGTTTATAAAACTTTATGTAGAATCTTCAACAGATTTTTAGAATCCTACTCTTTACATTCAATCCTTATTTTAATTTTATTCGTTTTTTTAATATAATCACATTCCCATAAATGAATAATTACCGTTGTAATTTAGTGTTGGAGTGTGAGATTATTTCTGTTCTAGTATTATTCGAATCCAAGACATATATATAGGTACATAGGTATATGCATTCTATGCCAAGCTGTTGCAAAACTTCTTGTTCCCAAACTTCCAGCTCATTTGTCTTTTCGGGCTCTGAATAGATCACGTCAAGCTTTGGGGACAAAGGCCTCCGTGGGATATGCTTAAGCCTTAACATATTAAATCGTGATTCCCAACTTCTGGCTTTTCAAGTGTATTTTCATAAAGTTTGTCCCACTCTGATGTAGACAGTCTTTTGTATTCAAGTGCCTAGTAATTATGTCTACCTTTAGGATTCTCCCTGTGGTGTCCGTACAACTCCGCGGACTCTATTAAGTGGGATTTAATTCATGAGGAAACTATTGTTCTGAACTAGTAGTTTGGACTCAATTCATAAGCTTTTAAGCCCTTGTTCTTGCGCACTGACGCCTCAAAAGTCTAAATAATTAAAAAGCTCTTACTAAACTAAAGGAATTGATGATGCGGCCTTGCTAACTTCATATACATTAATCTTTTCATAGTGAAATTTTTGATTGTAATATAAGGGACTGCTGGAACCAGTGTGCGTACACAACTCTATCCGCATAACGACTTCCGAGTGAATTATTTAGAATCTGTCTGTCTAGTATCATGATTTTTTTTCGCCCAGTACTAAAATGTAATGAAAAAGGGTTTAATACAGATTCAGCTAGATCGTTATTCAGCTCAAAGTTAATTCCATGCATTTGTGTGGTACTCGTTTGAGATTCACAGAAGTCAAAAAATGCTTTCTCGGTTGAAATTACTAAATTCATAAAATAGTTGAATGTTTCAGTTGATCTTAACAAATCCAAATGATGAAATGTTTTACTTAAGATTAACAAATATCCAAAATATGAAATATGCTTTACTTGAGATTAATGTCAAAATAGTATAAAACATATCTCATACTGTTATGAAAAATGTAATTTAATAAGGTACATTGTATGTACATGTATATGTACAAAGCATTTTCACATTATTATTATCGTCTCAGACAGAATCTCATTGTTTGCACAAATTCCTTCCAATCCTTCCAAAGTATAATCTTCCTAGACAAAATTGAAATCTCTGGAAATGTTTACCGCAGTATGGATTTTTTGGACCGAGTTATTAGTTATGTAGTCGGCAAGTACATACATTAATGTTATATTTCTGTGCTTGAATCTAATGACGTTGGGATTTAAATTGCAACAGCTGCTCTATGTACTTTTACAATTGTAAAACATTGTGTGTACAATTTGCATTAGGCTTTACGTACACATGCAATGAAGAAAAATGCTAACATTTTACTTAGGTTTTTCTGATTACTAGCACATGTGCCAGTGAATATTGCTGCTACGAAGAGTATACTTAGTACAGTCGATCGTTTGATAGCATATAGTTACTATATTTTACCAACGCTGTACGTAGACATAGGTACATATATGCAATCACGTTACATTATTTTCAATGTTAAAACTTCCGGTAATGTGCGCAGATATTATGGCAGCGAGAAAATTACATTTCTTTTAGTTTTTGTTATTACTTCCTATATCTCGCCGGAATTACTTTGGGAGTAAAGTCTAAAATAAACAGAGTTGATATTTTGAACGTGACAGAATGAAGGTTAGCCCGAGGATTTTAGTACCCAAGTTTTAATGAAATGTCGAAAATAATGTACTGTTGGTTGGGTAATTTCAACTACGATCAGTTCATCCGGTCATCTTTGTAGTGGTTGATCATTTAGTGGGAAATGGTTAAACTTTTATTTTTCGAATGTAAAAACTATTGAAGAATAATACTCAAAGCTAGTGATGAGAGTGATATTTTATTTGTTTTTTTTTCTCTTTTTTTACTCAGCAAAGAAGGCAATAAAGGGAAGGCCAAGGCAAATATAAATTTCAATGTCTGTTTCAAGCATTTGCGTTCATACCTTTTGTAGATTCTTAATAATTTACTATGCTTAATTCATTTAAAATGTAAAACTTTTGAGCTTTTTCTGTAACTCAATAATAGCTGAACTTTGGGTCAGCTGTTCTGTACGTATAAATTGAATTCGCTGTAGATTGACAGCACATGGTCATCCCAGAGGCGGTGCTTTCTAGAGAAAGTGTTTTGCTAAATTGAAGTGTAATTGCACATTTGGGTTTGTTTTGCGGGGCTGAACAAGAAAGGCGAAACCTTGAAGGGCGATTTATGTATTTTCACAGCAAAGAAAAGAGGGTTTTCTTCCGTCCTGTGTTTCTTGAAGATTTCTCGTATTCCCAGGGAGAACTTGTTTTTCGCTGGATGTTGTTTTATGAAAGTAAATACTACTACACTATTACATCCCACTTTACTATAGTGGCCGATAATCCCACGAACCGGTACTACTTATAAGTACATAAGTTTCTCACTCAGACTGGACCCAGCGGTAAAAATTATCGGTATTGACGGGAGAAGAGCAATTTGGTGGAAGGAAATGGCCGTACAATAAATTTGTAATTTCCTGGAATTTAGTGATGGATCGAATAAAATGGGGTAGGATGTTTCCATTGGGATTATTGTATGTATCTAACTATGCACATACTAAGTTCTGTGGTATAAGTATTTTGAATAGTAGATATGTACATACTGCATAAAAACTACAAAAACTGAAATATACATACATTGTATGTATGTACATATGTATACATTGTATGTTATGTTGTACGAGTAATAATAATAAAATCTATGTGTATGGTTAACCTCCAGTATTTGGTCATCGTATTTAGTGTTGTTTTATGACTAGAACGTTGTTAAAACACCCTTCAGGAAGTTATTTAAACTGTTTTGCTGACGAATTCTTTTTATAGACAAAGTTTTAAGCTTATCCCCCCGTCGTAAAACTTTCTTTTCCTCATCTTTCATGTTGTCAGCATAAAAGATCGAATGTGCTTGGGTAATTTTCTGTTGAAACTTTGGTCTAAGTTTAATTATATTAGGTAAGCAAAATCACCGCTGGGTGTATTAGATGCCTAATAGCTGGGTCGTTATTAGATTTGTCAACATTAGTTGTGTCAAAATTAACTTAATACTGAGAAGCTGAGATTTTGTTAGGAAGATACTTGTTTTGTAGTATGTATACAAGGAAGTTGTTCCTTATTAAATCTAAAAAGGAAGGTCCCTATTAAATACATACATAAACAAGGAAGGCATGTAAAAGCAAGCAACGAATCGAATTAAAATTAATTGACTTTGGCGTATAATAAGGAAGAATCGATTTTTTCTTGTTGGAGTTTACACACACAGTTTCATTTGATGATGATGACAGTGAACAGACTTGTTAAGCCTATGGTTGTTGTTGTGGAGTGAAAGATACTCCAGTCTGTCATCTTCAATAGTAGTATATGTTTTTGCTTGTTATGCCTGATAAGATGGGGAAAGTTTGCTTAGGTATTTGGACGTTAATAATAATAACAACAAGGCTCTCAGGAGCGCTATCCCTGCAAACATGACAGCACATAGCTCCTGTGTAAAGATAATGGTATTTGTCAAGTAAGGGTAATCTTGTTATTTTAACAGGGCACCATGCTGGCATGTAGTTCTGGGATAAATTAAGTTGTCATGTTCATGTTAACACTTTAAAAGTTGTAAGTATAGTTGTATTATTCTAGCTGTAGTTACATATACGTATATAGTTCTACAGGTGTTCTCTTGTCCTCAGTATTATTCTTTCGATTTTATACACACATGTGCAAACATTTCGGGTGAGAATACTCGTTGACATTGATAGAATGACAGCGGAACCGGTGAATATGTTGTACAATGAGGGGATTACCGACGAAATTAATTATAATTTATCTGTTGTAAATATTTGCCAACCTGATCGAAGTTTACCTTTCATATGGGTTCTTTGTATAATTTCAATGATAACGTCATGCTCATGGATATATTAGTTAACTATACTTATATATTACTCACATACAAGAAAGAGGAAGACAAGATTATTGTTGTAGGAGCAGTATAAGTAATCTGTTATATTGTACCTTTTATTAATGTTTGTACGTGCTTGTATGTATTTTGAAATAGTATGCCTCGGTGACGGTGGATGGAGAGCTGTATATGACAGCGGAAGATTTCGTGAGGAAATACCTGCAACTATTCACCTCGGATGACTACAATCCAACAAGTGTCAAACTATTGGGAGGAATAATTGACACATCCAAGGATGGACTTATTAGCTTTCCCGAATTTCAAGCATTTGAGGGTCTTCTTTGTGTGCCGGATGCGCTGTACAAAACAGCTTTTCAACTCTTCGATACCAAGGGAACTGGGTTGGTCACATTTGAAGAGTTTGAGGAAGTCATCAAGAAGACAACCCTCCATGCTAAAGTACCTTTCGATCTAAATGGAGGCTTCATTAAGCTGTACTTTGGAAAGGATAAGCGCCGTGTTGTCACCTATACGGAATTCAGCCAGTTCTTGCACGTGAGTACTTGAGGATGTATGCTTGTATTGTTTGAGTCGATCTTCAATACTGCTGTGCTTGTGTTAGTTTAGTATTCAAGCACCACCGAGATTTGATGCTCTATACAACTTAAGTCAAGCTTTTATCATCCTGGAGAACAATGGAGTCTGTGTATTGTATTATATGTCTATGTATTCTAGGACTTCCATGAAGAATATGCTGTGGAAGCTTTCCGAAGATTTGACAAGGAGGGTACAGGGTTTATCTCAGCCATGGATTTCTACTTCATTATGACTAATATTAAATCGCATTTACTCACTCCTGAAGTCTCAGCTAACTTAGTTGCGGTAACTTGAAATGATGATTAAATATTTCTTGTAATGTTTATTTTGTATGTGCCTAGAATCAATGTGTCGGAATACCTAAATGTAATGTGTAATAGGCTGCTGGTGGAACTTCCGGTGGACATCGAGTGTCTTTTCCATTTTTTATTGCGTTTAATTCTCTGTTGAACAATATGGAATTGGTAAAGAAGATCTATTTGAATTCATCCAACAACTCACGCAACACTGAAGTGACCAAGGAAGAATTTCTTCACTCCGCACAAATAATGAGTCAGATCACGCCGTTGGAAGTTGATATCTTGTACCAGCTTGCGGATTTACTTCATCAAACCGGAAGAGTTGTGTATGCTGATTTGTCGGCTATTGCTCCGGAGCAATACTTCAAACAAATAACAAAGAGATTGACGGACGTTCGTGCCGTTGAAAGTCCTGAAGATCGTGGATTTTTTATCCAAATCCTGGAGTCTGTGTACAGATTTACCTTAGGAGCCGTTGCCGGTTCTGTGGGAGCTACTGCTGTGTATCCTGTTGATTTGGTGAAAACAAGAATGCAGAATCAGCGAACTGGAAGCTACATTGGAGAACTGATGTACCGCTCAAGTGCCGACTGTTTCAAAAAAGTCATTAGGCATGAAGGGTTTAGTGGTTTGTATCGAGGACTTGTCCCACAATTAATTGGTGTAGCTCCCGAAAAAGCCATTAAATTAACGGTGTGTATATTTTCATTGCGGATATGTTAGTGTCTACTGTGAGAACTTGTTATTTTATGTATGTTTTTCTTTTCTAGGTAAACGATTTAATGCGCGATAAATTAATGAATAAAAATGGGCATATTCCTATTTGGGGCGAGGTTGTAGCTGGGGCTTGTGCTGGTGGATCCCAAGTTGTGTTCACAAATCCTCTTGAGATTGTCAAAATTCGGTTGCAAGTTGCTGGTGAAATTGCATCCGCAACCAAAGTCAGCGGTTTGTCCATTGTTAAAGAATTGGGCTTCTTTGGATTGTATAAGGTAAGAGCAAGGAACTATTTTCTAATGTGTATGTACTATGATGTGATATAATGGTTTTCTTATGGTTATTGGAAATCGTGTTTGAAGTTTGATAAAAAAGATTACCAATGTAAACTTTGTTACCTTAGGGAGCCAAAGCTTGCTTTCTGCGAGACATCCCATTTAGTGCTATTTACTTCCCTGTGTATGCTCACACTAAAGTTAAGTTTCAAGATGAATCTGGTTACAATCATCCTCTGACTTTATTAGCTGCTGGTGCGATCGCTGGTGTGCCCGCTGCGAGTTTAGTAACTCCTGCTGACGTCATTAAAACAAGATTGCAGGTCTGAAATTGATTTCGTTCTGGAGATTCTGACTGACGTATTCCTGTGATGTACCTATACCTGCATGTAACTACAGTTTGAAACCTCATTTCTAACTTGGAATATGATTTACAGGTCGCTGCTAGAGCTGGGCAAACAACTTACAGTGGCGTTATCGACGCAACAAGAAAGATCTGGGCAGAAGAAGGTGGTAAAGCATTCTGGAAGGGAGCAGGAGCTCGTGTTTTAAGATCTTCACCTCAGTTTGGTGTGACGCTTGTAACTTACGAAATTCTTCAACGACTTTTCTACGTGGACTTTGGCGGAACGTAAGATTTTTTAAATTATGTAGACTAATTAGCTTGATGTAATATATGGCTTCATCTTGTCCTAATGAAAAGAGATCTAACTTTTGCAATTATTAAAATGAGCTTTTATTTGCTTTGCAGGAGACCAGCCGGTTCTGAGTTAAAGGTTGCCACATCTCAAGCCCAAGCTCAGGCTTCCATGCTGTCCCGTCCTGATCATATTGGAGGTTTTGAAGTAGCATTGCCGATTCTATCAGGCATAGAATCTAAGTTTGGTTTACAATTTCCTCAGTTTAAAGCTCAGTCTTGAATGCTAAGTGTTGAGGAAATGTCTTGAAATAGCATCAGCTTTAAATCCGACAATTGCTTTAAAAAATCATTATTGAAAATTATGAAGGAATTACTAATCCCATTACCTGTCGTACAGTGCCAGAGTATAGATTATCAATTCGTATCTACAAGTAATGATTGGCATTCCATTCCGAAAACAATTTTTTTCCTCCGGAACAATTGAAACTGGTACCTAAATATTGTGTTATGTAAAACAGTTTTACTGTTGCAACCAATACATAAATGACTAAAATATTTGTAGCTGTCTAAAAAGGCGAGAACGGTGGCTGGCCTCCTATAAGATTTGTCAAAAAAATGCATTTCAAATTCGCTCTTCTGTAATATGTATAGCTGCCACGCATTGCCAAGTAAAGTTCTAGGAGAGTAAGTAAAGTACATGTAATAAGGAAATTTAAAACAATATCATAATTGCAATATATATCATTTCTCGGTGTGTTATTCTCTCGAGATATTTTAGCAATCAAATACAAGCAAATGTCGTTCGTGATAACAGATATTTAGTTACTAAATAGTTGAAAAATAAAGTCATTAACTTAAACTGACTGTGTTCTGTGTCCTAATTTGGCAGCCGTTATCATACTTTTTTTGCATGAAAATATTGGAAATAGAAGGGAGTAGGTAATTTCTTATGTATGTAATATGTACCTTTTTTAAATATCCGTCATGTAAGAATCCAAGATCTTTATTGTGGGTAGAACGTCGGCTATAGAACCAATGTAGAATATCTTTTGGGGCAACGTAATACTATAGGAGATTTGCTTCCTAGAAATTCCAAATCCAAAGTGAATAGCCCTATAGATGTGGTAGGAGGTTCCCACAAATAAATCCCACTGTAGGCACAGTCTTTATGGACTTCACAATAGTCTTAATTTGCTTTGAAGAATAAATATTATTATCTTCTAGCTAAACCTATTCAAACTTCCCTTCGAGTTGCTTGTGAAGAAGAATACGGTTGCTTCAGAATAATGTTTAAGTTCAGCCAGATTTTCCATCATACACAATACAACAATAATTTTATTAAATCCAATAAATAACACAATACAAACATGAACAATATTTGTTTAAATCGCAAAGGTGGGTTCCACAATTTTAGAATAAGCCCATCAAAGTACTTGGAAACTAGGAAAAGAATATTACTGACAAATGTTGGAGCAAAAATTATTATCTTTTCAGGATGGAGTAATTGCACAAAGAGATTGTATAGATTATTTTCCCAATGTCCAGCATTTCCCGGAAGGACTTTCACAGTCGCGATTGATGGTGGATCGAGGACGATAGCGATGATAAGGACGTCTCATGGCAACTCCATTCCACTTCCAACCTCCAAAGAATGAGCGAATATTATCCAAATCTCCTCGATTCAAAGAATTTCTCATACGATCCTCTCCCCGTTCTGCATGTAAAGATGTGGTTATTGTTCCCAGGATTACTAAATAGATCTGGAAAAGTTGTATTTACATTAGCTGACTCAGTAAGACTTACACACAATAGTATTATAGATATTAATAGTACACAAATGGAAACGGAACAGCCCAAATGAACAGGTAATAATAATTTTTTGCACGTACGATGAGCTTCATCTTCGTCACAGAGTAGCTCTATTATACAAGGAGATGATGACGGATGAATGAATGAGCGGAAATAAATAAATATCTTGTATGGAGCACGGGATGAGTTAATCTGACACACGAAGACAACCGGAGTGAATTAGCTGGATGATTCCCTGTAAATCGGTTTATATAGGATTTTCGGGACAATGTAGGCATGACAACCACGAATGATAAGTTTGACTCGTCCAGCATCGGCTTAATCAATTCTCATGGATGAGGACTTGAAAGCTGCCACCCACGTTCTAACAAAACTTTTATGTAGGCTTCCATCAGAACTGCGAAGTAATTTCCTGGCAGAATTACATATCTGAAATAATTAGAATTCCGTTGCTGAACGCAAATCGTGGAAATATGTAGGATTTATGGCTTCCGGAGAATATCGCATAATAGCGTTTAATAGCAAAAGTTTGGAATCAACTTCAAGCTTATTCATATCATAATCATACACTATCATGAAGTTATATAAAAGGTTACTCCGAATTGGTGCTGCCATATGAAACTTATTTTTAGCTAAAATGAATTCACTCCTTTATACTTAAATTTATGTAAAACAAAAACAACATTCATATCCATACATTATCATCCTTTTTGTTCTATAATTGAGAAACTATTGAAGGTATTCTTAGGAAAACTTGTTAATTGCCGGATGTTCTGTAAAACAGTCCCGTTGTTCTTATTCACAAACCTCAAAATACCCCTAAAATCGAAATTTCCCATGTGCAAATTAATTTCCCTTCGTTGATCTTCAGGTGCGTCAGCATGATTCATGATTCATACGTAGCCCAGAACCCTTCAACAGGTTCAATCTACCAAGAAGTTCTAAAAAATGAATGAACATTCATATAATCATAATCAATAATACAGTATGCTTGACTTCTAACTCATAAAAACTTTGTAGAGATAAAATATCCATTCATAACACAAGTGTAGATATAGAGATCCTTTCATATCAAATAAGCAAATTGTGTAGTTCAACGTTCAACTCATCTAATAAGGCTTCACAAACTTTTCCTGGTTCTACCGCGTTTTAACTTTTACTTTATCATTTTTCGTTGCGAGGGCTCAAATGTACCTGAAATTTAATGATCAAAGTCAAGAGTTTGATTTTCTACCGGAATCACAACTATATAACTATTTCCCTTGCCAAAAATAAAAGTCATGTATACATATTTTCTAATCGATCTTTGTCCTTCCTACTGTTCCTACAATGTTAATATACAGATATAATGGATGCCTAATTAAACTATAATTATATATTTGCACATCTCTGTCGTCCCTATTCCCTATACAGTATCAATACACTGGATGTGATATAATACAGATTACTAGATATAAGTAATTATAATAATAGCAAACATATATTGATTGTCCGCATGCAATAGAGTTATTACACTAACACAAACATACATCTATGAAGTTGTCTAATTTGAGACGCGTTAATTTTTAGTTCTTGAACAAATAAGCACCATTTCAACCGGAGATTAAAAGAGTGAGTGACTGATAGAACACTTGGCATTACATATTATGTATTTGCCTTGATAGATATTTTTAGACTCAAATAATCGTTAACCAGCAGACAATTAAGAACCTCACAGGAGATTAATGCTTATCGCTAGATGTATGTATATATGTAGATACATACAGTGTGTACACACTGAGTTCCATATGTACACCCATTAGTACCGTTCCGACTGTCAGGATTGTAAGTAATTGTTGTTTTGTTTACAATCCATTGATTGTGCATTTAGCCATGCAAGAATGATGTCGTGATCTTTTATGGAGAATAGTGGGATACTATGGGGGCTTATTTTAGTGATACGTCAGTAAATAAGTAATTATATAAATTGAAAAACAAGGCGTCTATTTAGAATTGATCCTATTTTCAGTCTATTTGAAGTTTCTGTTGACAATTGGAATGCTATATCTGAATGTACACTGTTGTCGGGGCTTTCAGTGTGAAAGCAGACAAAACAAAGCAAATAAGGAAAGGAAAGGTAGGATGATATTTCAGAAGGCTCTCATCTTGCCCTGCTGTTAAAACTCCACATACAAGGTAGTTCCAAAGAGTCAACAGACACAAATATCGTCCTGCAATCAATACACTGAGATGGGAACATTTACTAAATAAATCTTCGGCTTTGATGATCATGCGGCATGGAATTGCAGGAGATTGAAATGATAATTTCCGTTTCTGTTCCTATAAGACTCTACTACAAATCGTGTGACAAAATCTATAATATTTTTTTTTCAATATAACATTTGAATCAGTAACGCTGAAATATATATAAAATACAAGGTTGAACACAGTAACGGAATTATGCAATCTTTACTGTGGTTGGGTTATTGGCATGCAAAATGTATGCAATTCATAAAATAAGAAGCTGGAAAACAGGAATTGTCTTATCGCAAATACTCAAAATATCTGCAGTCCAAATCCATTAAATCTTTCCTATTACAATCTATTGCAATCTTCACCATTACACACACGGCAGTCCAGTTGTCTCCCACAATGCAAAAATACTCCGGAGATTGACATATCCGTGGATCTTCTTCTTCGTCTTTTACAGAAGAATATACATTCGTATTTAGAATATCTTGTCGGGTAGACTTTATTCCAAATATATTTCACATTTATTTGAATAACTTTTTGTATTGTAACTAACGCAATCCTATACTCCAGAGCATCTGTATTTAAGGTGGAGACGCAAAGTGGGCTTCCTCCATATGAGTCTAGCTGCAAAGTATGGCATCCACCATCATTATAAGTGTAAGATGGGATAACTCCACCAATTTACAATTTTATGATTGCTTTTGCAAGTTGAAATTTGAAATACAGCTTCCTCCGTTTTCAGTTTTTAATGTAATTTAAATGGTATCTTGCACTGAATTGATGGTGGTTATCTCATCTTGCATTTAAGTTCACATGGAGATAGCCCATTTTGCATCTCCACCGATGATTGCTGCATATGTAATAAGTACTTTCTCTGTTAAAATACACCACGAACACAAATAGTGCTTAAACTATACAGGTACTATAAGTATACTACTATAATTATACTAGTATGTTTGGTCAATGAATCTCCATTTCCCCCCTATTTACATCCTCCATTAAGTAATATTTATTTAATAAAATAAGACTTTTGCACATACAGACATCGCGTTAGTGAAAAGTGGTTAGCCATGGAAGTCTTATTATTACTCGAATAAATAGCCCACCCACAGCTCTCTGTACCTTATGCAATCTAAAATCGCTCTTATTCATAAAACAGAATTATTCAAATTTTAGCAAACTTCCTCACTATATAATCTTCACATGTACAGTCACACAAGACCTGAACTTTTTAAATTCTAATATATTACATGTATGCAAGTCAAATACGAGAATATCCTATACCTATATACATACATATATCTGTATGAATTATCTTATATGTAAATGAAATATATAAGACGGACAGATTGCCAATTGCCAACTATGAGAATAGATCCTACATATGAATACATAGGTATATGTATCTCCCTCAACAAAATTTGCATCGACAAAGGAAACTTTTAAGATTTCATTCACATGACTTCAAAGCAAAGGTGATGTGATGATGATGAGGATGAAGGTTTTGGGGTTGTCCTACTTATTTTTACTGAATCGGTGGGATATTGCGTTAGTCTATCATGCTAAATGCATTGTAAGAGTATACGGCAGATCTCCTTTTGCTGCATTTCCAGTAAGATCCTGCGATTTGACTCAAAACCGTGAAGCTGTCCAAAAATAAAAATGCAAACTACAAAATATACATTTTACTTAAATTAAGATACCATTGCAATGCAAACGCAAAGCTATAAGAAATAAAATAAAAAGTACCTCATTCTCAAAATGTATGAAAGTATAATAAATGTATGTATCTATTTTTCTATATATAGTTATGTTTATCGACGTATGGAGTTTGGACTTGCTGTGTCAATGACTATAAATTTAGCCAATAATTGCTATTTATTAGAATAATAAAGGCAAATTTGGAAATAATCAAGTGTTTCTATCTGCTACAACTTCATGTGCGTACTGACTTTCATACCTGTATGTAACTAAATACCATGTTTTTGTGCAGAGCTGAAATGAGTAAACAATTTCAAGAAAAAATACAAAAATTGATTCAAAAATTGATACAAGAATAAATAGAAAAATTAATACAAAAAATGATACAAGAATAAATAGAAAAATTAATACAAAAATTAGAACAAGA
>JAQGAK010001283.1:0-35991 GCA_034696945.1 Lipothrix lubbocki | reverse complement strand
TATGTGTGTCCAGTTTAAACCGGATTCGTCAAACCGTTTTTGAGTTATCGTGTACAGGGACGTACGGACGTACGGACGTACGGACGTACGGACGTACGGACAACGGGTATTTTACCAGGGGCGTCTACGCCGCCCCTAAAAACTAACAAGCAATTAGGACGTAATTACTAACAAATAATACAGCAGTGTCTAAAATTAGGAGCAACATGCGTCGTCAAAAATAATTATATGAAATGACAATATATATTGTGTACACAGATTGCTTTTATTATCAGTATAAGCTCAAATCAAAATTGAATGGAGTCAATACAATTTTTATTAAAACATTTTTATGATTACAAAGTGAGGCAATCGGGGAGTTTATATTTTCAAACAATCTTTTATTTAGTATAAATATTGAAGGTAACGTATATGACAAGTAGGTAGTAGGTATACGTATACATTGATTACCCTGATGTTATACATGCTTGCTCCATGTGCAACCTTTTACGAAATGTTGAGTTTACTGGTCCTTTATCAATGGAGCGTCGATCTTTAAAATGCCTTCAGCACTCAACGTAGAGGTAATTCCACTGAGTTCGACATTTTCTGGGAATCCAAACCGTCGAGATACTTTACGGTAAGCACGGGAATTACCATCTTCGGACTTCTCCTCCGTTTTAGCCTCAATGGTGAGGACACGGTCCTTGCACGTCAAGTTGATGCTTTCGGGTGAAAAGTTTTTAACGTTGACGTTCAAGCGGAATTTTTTCTCTTCGCCTTCAGTAATCATTTCGGATTTGTAGCCCAACATGTCATCGTCTAAGGATGGCTCTCCTCCAGATGATGATGATGATGTGACGGTATTTACTTGTCGCTTCACAACCTTCACCTGTCTATCCATTCCTGGGAATTCGGACTCTGAGGTCCAGAAATCATCATTGGACGGAAATGCGAGCCTTGAACACATTTTGTAGTGTCACTGCAAGGAACAAATCCAAAGAATATTTTCAGTTAAAGTTGTAATTATTTAAGTAACTTCAAAGAAATTTTATTTCTATTAGTATTGAAAAATGAAATCGGTTTAAACAGATCTCTGTATTTATTGCTACTATAAAACTGTAAATTCTGAGGACACACTTTAACGATTTTTGAATGAAAATTTTTTTATTTTGAAATTTAAAATATTATTAACCTTTAAGACTAGGCGAAATACTTTTGTATGAGAAATATTAACACCGAACGGCAGAGCGATACTATATTATTTTTAATTTCCAATCGTCCCTTTTATACCCGTTTGCAATATTCCCGGATGCAATAAGTATGTACGTATGCCTTCCCACACTGGTATCATGCTTGAAGGCTGACTTGTGATCAAGGTGAGATGAATTTATAAAGAATATACTATACAATTTTTATACGACATTAATACTTTCATTGCAAATATTTGGCTCTTTGGCATGTCTTCAACCGTGGGCACAGACGGAGCCTTCTCTTTTGCTGTCGTCAGAATAGCCCCGTATTTCAAGTGGAGCAATCATGAGTGGGTGTTGTATTGCAAATATAATCGTAAACACTGTGTGAAATATCGACACTGCAGGGAATTTTTCCCATTCTTAAACATGCATAGTTTTTGAGTATATTTTAATACCAGCCCCCTTGTTAAAGGTTATATGATAATTTCCTAAATTTTTCTGTGTAATAATAATAATATCGAATGGATTAATCGATATACATGGCCTTTGCCAGAACAAATAATCATTTCACCACAGCATATTATGTTGAAACGTTATATTGAGATCAGAAAGTGCACAGTCTGGTGATAGCGAAGTACCAATAGTGCCAAGCATGATAATAATATGCGCATTTTAAGAGATATCACATTATATACGGACGTTGAAAGTGCGACATTAGGCAGAATCAAGAAAATTTTATTTTTATTCATCCTTAGCCACCTTTCAACATAACGAATTTTGGGGTCCTCGTGTACATAACAAACGTTCTAATAATAAAACAAAACCTTGATTAACATATCTTCTATACCTTACCATCTAAGTTTGAAATAGACCCATGAGTTATTACTTATTAGTTTTCCATTAGAATAGGAATTTCCACAGGTTTTGTAGGTTCTGGAAGAGCTTGTTGAGGCAGGGGAGCTTCAATCTTCAAAACTCCTTCCGGAGTCAAAATGGACTTAATCTCCTTAAGGTCCACAGCCACCGGTAGAGTAAATTGTCTGGAAAATTCTTGATAATTGCGAGAGCAACCATCTTCGGACTTTTCCTCCTTTTTCGCCTCGATCGTGAGCACACGATCCTTCAAACTCACCGTGACATTCTCGGGAGAGATATTGCCTACGGGAACATTCAGTCGATACTTCGACTTCTCACCTTCACCAATAACTTCCGGCTTCAGAGACAAATTCCCAGGAATGTTTTGATCGAAACCTTGTAGACCACCGAACATTGAATTCATTTCTTGTCTGATGTAACCAAATTGCTGATCAATTTCACGAATTGAATCTTCCACCAGACTAAATGGATGGCATCTGGGAGAGAAATTTCCTGAGCGTTCAAGTTCGCTCAACATACCATGGCCACCAAATGGAGTTAACATTCTTGTATGGCGTGGCATTGAATTTCGAAGTTTCTATAAATGTAAAAGAAGCGTCAAATTACCAAATTGTATTTAACGTACGTATTCCAACTTTTAAATAAATGCACTTTCTATAGTGAATAAAGTGTAATTAGTCGGGTTTAAATTTATATGCTTTCGATCGTACGACAAGCAAAATGTTTTTGTAAACTAATTACCTATGTCTACTTATTTACTGCTCAAATTCTAAAATAAAATTTTACAATTTTAGAAAATATATATATGCCCGTACCTCTTGATCTTGAATCTATGTCAGAACCAGCGACCAGCGATCCTCACTTTCAAATTTCTTTGTCAACTGCTAGGTTTGGACTTGTTAAAACGATTCTAGAAATATTACTTATATACAGTTAGCAGATTGAAAGTAACTAACCAATTTTATTATTGACTGAACCCAACATTCGATCTCGAACATTCTCGCGGTACCCCAAGGTCTTTAGTATCACCTTAATTGCCCATTTATATCTCTTATCTAGCAACCAAACTCCGTAATCTGGCTTCAAAATGTTAACAAATATATAAAATTTCAACATTACAGATTTACAAATACATACATACTTTACGAAAACATGTTATTTGGAATCAAATAGTTAAGTCAGCACCACACACAGGCATCGTTTCAAGTTTTTTCTTATAATGCCGTTGCATTTTGTAGAATGTTGCATACTTTTTAAAAAAATTTTATAGTAATAATTCCAAAATTACTACGGTTCAGAACATATCTCAGAAATATTATCGTACTCTGGAAGACATTCATATAATTGATTCATTGTAATACTCATAAGAGCGAAGCACACATACCTTACCTATGTAGGCAATGGAAAGAATGCATGTATGTATACGTACGTAATGCGATTCTTAAATAAGCTAATAATATTATAAACCCTTTAAAGCCAACAGTAAATGAGTGGAACCCTAAAAATCATGGTAATAATTGCTGTTGTTGTTTGAGCCTTGTTCAAATGTATTATATATCCTCTAAGTACCTGAAGTCATTGTTGTTATTCATAATTGTGTTTGAATGAGGGAAATTGAACCACTTAATACTCCGACATTATTGTCATATGCAACACGTGTCAATTGAAGTCCTCGTGGCGTCATTAATTGTGTAGTTAATATGGTTGTTTGAATTGGTTTCAAGTTTCCATGGGAGTTTAAAAAGCTTTTGACATGTAACAGATGTCTTTTAAAATAAAAGTCGTCGCCATTTAAAAATTGCATCTTCCGGTTCTTTGCATTGAATGCATTGTCAATGTTCTGTGCAAAATTGCAAATCTATTCAACACGATGAATCACTTTGCGTTATACAAACAATGGACGTAATGTTCAGAAGATTGCTTTAGTCTTCAATTGTAAACGAATTGACGTCATCTGCATGCAGTTATAAAGCTTGGTGGATTTAGCATTTTCATCTAGTGATCGAATGTTTGCTGTTAAGTTTATAGCTTCCAATTCAGAATATCTTGTAGAGTTCCAAGATGGCTAAACTTCTTATTAATCATGTTTTGATTGTCACCTTTAGCATTACATTGTGCCTTTTTGCTGTCATCACAATGGTAATTAAAATTAAATCAAAAACTTTTCATTTAAAAAAATTCAATATCTAAGGTTAAATCCCGCTCGACTTAAGTGAGAAGCCTTGAAGTAAAGTAGGCCAATTGCTATACCAAGTTTTAATAATATTGGATATTTTTCCTTCGTTACAAGGGTGCTGCAGGGGACGAAGGCAGCAAGATGTCAACACCGAAACCGAAGATAATTAAATTGAGCAACGGTACAGAAATAACTGCGCCACCCAATTGCCGCAAGATGATGCTCACTATAGCAAAGAGACAAATGAAGTTTTTTAAATCCTGCATGGATCAGGAAAAGAGCAAGTATGCGGACAAAGAGGAATTTAATAAACACTTCCAGGTTCTAAAGTCTAAAGAATCCTTTTTTATTAATTTTCTAAGAATGTTATTATTTATTCGCAATTTAATTAAAATAAATATATTCGAGTAAAACTAACGTCATGTTTACTCTCTTGCAGTGCGTTATCAAATGTGTTTTGGAAACGCAAGGAATGGTAATTATTTTCACATTTCCAAATTATTTAAGTTTGACAATTAAATATTAAAAATTTATAAATATATATTTTTTAAATGATAACCATGAGGTGAACAATTTTTTACATTTATTTTAGCTCGACGAAACTCACAAGATCTCAAATGCATCAGTGCACCATTTCTTCGTAAACAACAACATTCCAGAGGATTATCAAGGAGTCGGGTACATGATTACTGGAGGCTGCATAGAAAAATGGAGTGAGTTATATAAATACGCAGAAGTTGTTATTTTAATTCAGAAATTTCATTTACAAGATCAAGTGACATTTAAATTTTTTTAAACTTATTTTCATTGATTAAACATTTTATGTTTTAGGTCCACATATGGATAACGTAGAGCCTACGTGTCTGGCATATGGAAACTTTGTAAAATGCTTACAGGACTATGTTTCCGACGTAAGCTAAATCAGCATCAATATAATTGAAAACAATTTATAATTTTTTGTAAATTAATTGCTGAATAGTATTTATGTATATTTATTATAATTATTGCAGATGTGCTAACGAATGGAAACAACGTGTGCGTTTCCTCAAATTGTTGTATTTGACAGCGAAGCGCTGGAGATTAAACATCAACTCATTGTTGTATGAAATAGCATTTAATTTAAATCGTTCCTACAGCACAATGCACTAAACATGCAAGGAAGTTGTAATAATTACCCAGTTTATGGTATTGAGAGTTTCGTGTTCATGCTAAATTGAAGTTAAAAAACCTTTTGAGCAATATTACATTATTTTTCCAGTCATTCGTAAAAAACTGTGGGGTGGAAGATTATTCAATTGAGTACACAAAAGTTGTTAATGCCTTGCATGCATGTATAGTATTGTTTTCGACGCCAAGATCAAGAGCTGTTGTAAATTGTAAAATGAAAAAAAAAATTACGCCATTCGATTCTTTAATAGAATTTCATTCAAAAGACGATTACATTGTCTAAACGATTTGCCTTATTTTCAATGAAACTTTTCCGACACATGTGGATGCGTCGTTGTTTATTGGGGCATGTGAAATAAATTCGATTGGAATTATGTATTTATGTACAATATTATACCGTTTATTTTGCATTAGAGTGAGCACAACTTAGATGGAGCATTTTAGATTAAATTGTATACGAAACGCTACGTGTGAGAATCCCGCAGCGCACATAAAGATGTTGTGGTTAAAACTGGAAAGCACGACTGATTTCACTCAGGTTCTAAATTGTTAGATAAACTTTGAAAACAAATTACTGTAAGTTCTGGGATTGCTTTCGAGCCTCAACTTGACATAACACAGTTCAAGGCAAATAATACAATCTTATTGCAAATGTTGTTGTGTATTTAACTCATCGGTTAGCGGTCTTACCGCAGCGTTGAATTCACATAGGTGAATAAAGCAATGACTGTTAAATTACTAAATCAATAGTTATTAAGCAGCGAATCTGAAGTTCAACCACAAAATATGTCTCTTGGTTACTGGAATACAGTTCTGATTATAAATTAACCTCACAATTAGATAGTAGTGGGACGCAATATCTAGAAAACGCATGCTAAAAAGCTATGCATTTTGTTGCATGCATTGTACAAAGTATTATGAAGAAATTAAAGTACACGTGATCATTTACTTTGATGGTAAATACAGCTGTTAATTGCGAATTTGAACAGTTTTGCTGACTCAGTTAATTGCAAGGTCTTGAAATTCCCATTCAATGAGGAATTTTTATCATTGACAAAGCTTCAACTTTATGTTCTATACATATTGTATGTACATCTTCTTTATAGCACCGCGTGCTTTATTTCATCTACACGATAAAGATTTTAGCTTTAGCTTCGATGATTTTCTAATTTTAGAATGGAACTTCTATTCAGGGTCCTACGAAAAATCCACACATCTTGAAGACTTCCACCAAGGAAAGCCCGGCTAGCTCAGTCGGTAGAGCACGAGACTCTTAATCTCGGGGTCGTGGGTTCGAGCCCCACGTTGGGCGATCAAACTTTTGCTGAACTTTGTTTAGCCATGTTGTTGAACCCTATTAGGGTTTTAATTATGTACACATGCAGTGTTTTTAATTAATGAAAATAATCTATGCACAAATTGAAAAAGAGCACGCCAACACGCTAATTGCTGATTAAAGTTGCAATAAATGGAATAGATTTAACGCAAAGGAAGGTACATATATGATGGGGTTCTGTTTCCCCCTTCCTTTTTTGTTAAATTGCTATTGTTCCCTTTTGTTTCACGTCTCTAGATCCAGAAAAAACAGTTTTCTCGACCTACTTAACAAGATCACCTGAGCGTGAAAGTACTCTAATCTCCCCGGACAAGGTATATCTGATGATATCTGATCCTAAAGTGTAGCGTTGTCCAAAGCATTCTTGACGTCCTGAAGAATGTCTTAGTGTTTTCTGGAGCGGTAGAACAAATTGCAATTTTCAAGTAACACTAGCAAATAAAACGCTCAAAATAGTCATTTGGAGAATGCACCTAATTCCTTGTAAGCTGAAGCTGTTCTCTTTATTTTGCTAAATTCCCTTGTAAACAAGTATTTGAGAAGGTGCATATATGTAGAGTGATTGGGAAGGAAATCTTATAGATTTTAGCTTAGCTCCAGGTGCCAATTTTGGTTTTTTGCTTATGTCACTTTTATCATGATTCGTTACGTCTAGCACAGGCTGAAAACATGGAATCAACCTGACTACTTGCAGACGTTAGGGTATTTCCAAAAACGTAAGCTTAATGCACTTTTAAAGAAGCTTTTACAACATTTTACAATGTAATCTGCTCAGAAATGGTCCACGCCGTGTGCAAAGTGAGTTGACCCTGGCAATGAAGTATGTATATTTCAGTATTGTTAATATTGAAGTAAACTTGTTCCTATTTCCATAGTATTACTTCAGTGGTCAATAAAATGAACAAAGAGCAAATGTTGCTAGCATTGCCAAAGACATAAGGAGAAAACATCAACTTGAGCTCTTTGCGATGTGACAAATCCTGATGATAAAAACCTGTAACATTTGAACAGCTCCAGACAACGGATTTCGATACAACTGAAGACTATAAGACACATATGAGTGACATTCATTCACGTTCGTTGGATTTATTTTACACCAACTGTATATACATGTATGTACATATACGTGCTTGCTACACCAACAAATGTCAAACTGACATCCTTTTATCAGATTCTGGCCTACGCTCCCTGAATCATCGGCACGAAATAATTGTCGGGACAATGTGTTTTTGGCTACTTTCTCACACTCTCGCAGCGCTCACGGAGATCAATTGGTCTCCCTGCATTGTATTTCCTATAATGATTTCCGGACTAATTGTAACTAAAAGAGGCCGAAGCGGTAATCACTTACGGTCCCAGGAACACGAGGTAGAGTGTGACAATAGGAGATAAGCTATATAGAGACACTAAAGATCATCTAGTTCGAACCAGATTGATATATAATTGCCCGCTTAAACACTTCAATTGATGAAATGAAAGCACTACACCGTTCCTATAAGTTTATTCCGAGTCTCGTATTGCGTAGAACATTAATAACGCGAATGTCGTGGATTATTCTGAAGCTGGAAAAATGAAATACAAAAGAAATCTATAATGATTAAGAGCACAAATTCATTCATTATACATGTTAGTAAATAAGGAAAATAAACATGAAGCCATCTGAGATATCATTTTATCCAACATGTGAACTGAATTATTAAAGGTTTTGTCGTCCAACTAAATGAATTCATCCCTACAGAGACTACCTTTATTATTGTCAGGTGTCCCAGTGTCGTTCTGTTAACTTGAAAATAGTTCCATGTGCTTACTTGCACAAACCTATTTAGAATGTCAGCCGTGCCAAGATATTAAAGCTAACACATGTACAACATACCGTATGTTCTTGATTTTATACGGGTTTACAAACTTAGTACTAGTCACTATGAAGTTTTAATACATTTATTACATACTGTAGGTTAAACTTTCTGCGTACAACCAAAAAGTAAATATACACTTTATTGGAGTTTCCGTTTAGGATTACTACATGGAGTTGTGTGTGTGCAAATATGTATTTGCGTCCAGAGGACCTACCCAAGGACATGTATACATGGTTTACAGCTGCCGCTGGAATTCTGATGAACTAAGATTATGTGCAACGTGTCTGTGTTTCAATTTCTTTATTTGTTCATTAAAAATAGTTGTACAGAATGATTTACGACCACTTTGCATATTCGCCTTCCTACAGTAAGATGATTTTATTACAATGAGATTAAAAGAAGTGCAAGGGAGTGCATTAAAATCACTTCTGTATATAAATATTTACTCCTAAATTTAGGAAATAACCATAGATTATAAAGTAACTATGATGCTGTAGCTATTCATAAGCATGCACCAGAGATAAGCTAGATACTTCCAAAACTGTAACGAGAATGGCCAGGATTGCAGTTTTGCAACATATTTTAACTTGTTGTCACGTATTACAATATAAATTACTTTAAGTTGATAAGACGATAGATAAAGAGTTGTACTCAGTTGTACGACGAGAAAAGGAAAACGAGTTAGTACTAAAAAATGGTGGAAAGCTGTCGGAGCAAGCAACAAAGCTTCATAATTTTTAGTTACGTCCTTCTCCAGAGTGTATATAAAGCTTTTAAACCTAGAAATTCTTTTGTCGGTGAAGATTAATTTGGCAATTTTATCAATTTAATAATTATACTCACATATACAGATAGACAAACGACACATCTAAGCACAATTCAGTCATCGATCTCTTTCCATCTCAATGCTCTTCAATTAATTTTAAAAGGATTCTAACTACCACAAAAGAAGTAAATTAGACTGATCTGATTTGATGAAGTTGGATGAAATACTTCTCTTCGTTGACCGTCTGGCAGGGTAGGATTTGTGACAGAAATAAACTGTTCATTTTCTACCTCCTAATCCCGCCGTGAAATCTATAATAATTTTCTGCGGCAGCTTTTGTAATAAGAAGGGTACAGCATGACTCATACATGTGTGCGTACATAGAGATAAGAAAACGTATTGTTCACTGCTGGAAATGAAGGGCTTCGAATGAGAGCATCTTTGTGTTTGAGATTTGTGTAACCATCTACTTCGTGGAGGAGAATGCAATGTTCACTTCAATGAGCGGAGTAAATTCATAATAAAAGGAAAGACAGTCCAGTCTGAACTTTATCAGTGCGACAGAGTTGATCTCATGCACAGAGTAAATTTACGAAGGGGATATGTCAGTGAAGCTTAGCAGGCGCAAGGCATTTGTGTTAAATGAAAGGAACAGCAAGGGAAAGCAAAAGAGTCTCCAGCAGGAAGAAGTTCACAATTTTACTTTCATTCCGCTCTCATCAGTGGAACTTCTCGGTCGAAATCAACATCCCCCTTTAAAAAATGTAATTTCACGTGAAACCGCCCACAAAGTTAGTTTTCCAAGTTGTTAGAGAGTCAATTGGGAGGAACTTGGGTGCACATTGTCTTATGCAAAAACTTTTTAATACATTACATATTATTATATCCTGAAGAATGTTTCAATTTGTTCTATAGTATTTGTGGTTCGGAGATACTGAACGAGATATAAAAAGACTCAAGAGAACAAGAAGTGGGTGTAAACATCCACCTTTAGCACAGGAGTAATCAATACGAGTGGTATAATGAAGGCTTGCAGTGCGGAGAATATCACCTACCACTTAAAGTTTTTTGCATTTAAAATGCTGTCCAACTCTCTATTATACCTTCTTATATTTACGACTGTAGTACGTGATGTGTTCACTAGTGAAGCCAAGCCGAAGGAATTGCCCACATCTACTCCTAATCAAAATCTCAAATGTAGAAATGATACACTCGATGATTGCTGGAATCAAATCCCACCGTTCCCAGACCAAGGAATACCATCCTCACCGGCTGGGGTTGAGGCAGCTTGCACGTAAGTTTTCAACTATACCTACCTGTGTATTCCTCAAATTTCTTGGTGGGGTCATTAAAGTAAAAATAAATGGGTCGAATTAAAACTTTCAACTACACTATGAGGAGTCACAAAACTTTCTGCAAGCTACATTTCGCGGAAGTTTATTATAAGGTATCTATATCTACACATTGGATAATAAACTCCCCCGGATGTGTGAACTCGTTCGTCCTTAAATTAAAACTCCCACCTTTTCCACAATCAACACTTCATTTGCTAAAATTACTGAAAATTTTTAATAAACTAAAGCTGAGGTTATATCTGTTACTTTAAATATATATATTTATATTACATACATGGAGATGGTTGTAAAATTTCAATGGGTTTATATTGTTATTATCCCTTCGGTTGCATTCTCTTGAACCTGCAAGCGTTTCAATTAACTCCCTTGTTTGCTAAGGCAGAGTGCATGTGTCAGTATGTATTAATTACATGCGGAGGGAATTTTACATGAAAGACCTTGTCCAAATGAAAAATGAAGTGCAGAGCAGAGTGTTTTGCCACTTGAGTCGCGGTATTACTTTCACCGCAAAGGTATTTCTGAGAATTATTCAAGTTCACCACAACTCAAGCTTTAGTTTCCGGAAATCACTCTATTAAAGTTAGATTTTACAGTAAATAATTGATTCGAGTGATTCGAGGATCCGCAAAGAACATTAGTCGCAAAAAATTATGTGTACACTGATTATATGGGAGTTGCATAATAGATTTTGTCATTCATCATTACTTTATAGACTAAGGTTTATAAACTATTTACCAAGACTTGAGGCAATCCCCGCAATAAATCTCAACGTCAAGCTCAGTAGGACAACTATCTGCGTACATTATGGAGGTAAATTAAGTACATCTCAAATACAGTCCATAGAGATTACAAGGACAGATAGCCCCGTAGCTTTGTGAATATTACTTCCTCCCCAGGTACATTGTATGCCTCTAGTAATATTTCAATGCTTCCGCCTCTCCTAATAATAATAAGAAACAGGTTCTCATGTTCCCAGAAGACGATAGTGTAATTTGATAAGATCAAATAGGAAGTCTGCAGATTACTTAAAGTTGAAGGAGCAGGTATGGAACATTGCTTTCAAACACCATTCTGAGAATACGCATTATGCATTATACATGTGCCGCCTTTCCAAGTAATTTTGCAGTATGTCAAGCTCTCCTAAGTCCTCACGTTGTTCTGAATGGATGGGAAAGAAAGAAATGTGCTTTCTTCGCTTCACCAACGCTTCGCTACCTATATGTATGTATAGGTATATATGTATCTAATAAGATGTTGAAATTTAGCAGAAACATCGAATCCGACATGGGGTTTGGAAATTAAAGTTTACCCTTACTTTTTCTATGAAACATATGTCTTTTCATCCTTTTTAATTTCACTTCAAAGAAAGTAGTTGCGAGTGGTGCACTCTATTATATGGCACCGTCCGGAACTGATTTTTCTCCCATTTTCCCCTTTCACAGAAGTTGAAGCTGGATCTTCAATGTAATATATTAATATTTCCCATGCACTTTATATGTGCAATTATAAGCATTGATACGAGATGCAATATAAATATGCATATTATGCACCAACTTTTGCCCATGTGTTATGTAGCGCGTGTCACCACATTTTGCACTTATCACAACTCATGTTTACTGAGTATAATTCCGTATGTTCATGTGGTATATTTAATGGAATGCTAATTTGTTTTATATTGCAACTTATGCATACTAGCTATTAAAAGTGTAATAATTCCTATGTTCATACATTTAGTAGTCTGGCTCGTCATAAGCAAGGGATAAAAACGTGCAAAGTGTTATTATTTCTCAACGCAACATCAAACATCAACTGGATTCGTTATTTGCACGTCTAAATCTCATCTGTTGTTGATGACAAGATTTGCACTCGCGGCTGTACAAGGGGATTGCATATAGTGAGTGCATAAGTACGTACCTATAATCATAGGTTTGATGAGACTTGTTTGAAGGTTTGATGCCAGCTGTAGTAGGATCCATATACCATATACCTATACATACAAAAGTCTACAGAGACTCATTCTATTGTCAGGAAGGTACATACGGGGATGAGATTGTCCCTGTAACGAAATACGAAAATATACGAAAATGAGGCTTCTCAAAGTTTAATCCACCAAAGTAATCGTAGCCTGCCTGGTATTAAGTACCATGAAACGATATCATTTAAATTCCTATGTGACCTTGTATTAAAGACCTAAAATGCGCTAGCCAGCAGAAGTAAACAGCGTAGTGTTTCTGCGAGTGGAGTTCAATTAAGCGTTTATTTATCTATGAGAATCCTATATTGTGTTTATCCCTATTGACTCCTTTTCTTATGGCATGTTTTTCCCTGCGTACGTCCTAACTTGTGTATTTGTCAGGTTTATGCTTTCTTTATTCAAACAAAGTTATTGCGGATAATTTTATTTGCTGAAAGACGATATCTCTTAGACAGCCTTGTAGTTATCCAGTGTACGGGAAGATTAGTCTGCGTAGCTCCGTTCACCCAAACAAATTTGCTAAGGGGGAGAGTAGGCGTTACAGAAATATCTCCGGGAAATAGAAAAATTCTACGTGCCAAACACTTATGCTAAACTTTTTCAATAACAGGACATTGAAAAGGAAAAGTTTCACGTTACCTTGGTGATCAAATCCATGCTTTGTACGTATATTTACTTAAATTTGTGAGATGTAAAGTGATGCGTAGCATTTCACAGTGTGTGACATGATTTCACCGTATCATTATGTAAGCATCGCAAGACTGAACCGCACTTGTATACTTTTAATGTACATCTATACATGTTTATCGTACTATCGAAAAGCCATATAATTACAATATACATAGCATTGAATTGCTTTAAATCCATCGGTCGCGCCTTTCAAGTATGTTTTCCAGGAACTTGTGGTAATTACTTGTTTGAGTGCCCAATTCAGTACATGTTCTTTCATTTTGATTCCTTTATTACATGAACGTCGTCCGGCCACAATGTCAACATCTGTATACGTAGATCCATCGGTTGAATAGAAAGTTTCTATTTTGTATTTCCTCTAGGAAAAATGTGTACAACTACCTATGTGTAGATGTGCAAGGAATGTTCTCACTTCCCTGTCCAATGACGCCTCCAACTACTATGCCGAGCATATCCGCATTAACAATAAAGCTCACAGAATCTAAAAGCTAAAGGTTGCGTTTGGAAAAGTCATAACAGCCACAGTTGGCTGGTTTCCGAGGTCATTGAAACATTGAAAGTGTGACAGAAGTATGGACTCCACTGACGTTTTTACTGCTGTCCGAGACAAACGGTATCTCTTTGGTCATCCACTATTACGGGGAAACCCAGTAATGTCTGAAATGCTGCAAAAAAACTTATTACAAGTGTGCGAGAAGAATTTTACCTTAGATTACACCTAGTTTTTGTCCGGAAAAGCAAGTAAAAAGCTGCGGAGCAGATAGCTACTCCGTCGCTCCATTGTTATTTATGAGGTGCAATTGTTGGGTATGGCCTTAAAGGAAGTTGGACGTGTAGTATTTGTACATATGTACATGGCTGACAACCTTAGAGTATAGAGAGAGAACACTAGAACGAAAACAGATTTTGGGGTTACATATTACACCTCATAGGATCCAGCAATGACTGGAACTATAGAACAGAAGTTAACGTGATTGGAGTACTTAAGGGGAAGTAGTGCCAAGTTTTTCAGTTTTCCTGTAGCTTGAGTGGGTTTTCCTACCTGCCATTATGGATTAACATGGTATTCCGACTTTCCTTTATGGATTAAGCTCCTTCTCTTCCAGCGTGTAAATGATGAGTTACTTTGCTCTAAAAATAACTAATTTGAACGACACCTGATTCTTTGTAACTTTAAAGGAATGAAATCAAGATAGTCGTTCTGTATAAAATTTTCCCTTGTCAGCAAGCCACTTCACATTTTTCAATGATGAGATTTTCGGAGCCCCAATAGTTTTAATTAAACTCTAGCTATTCGCAATTTCTTCCCTCGGAGGAAAAATCAGGCTGCTGGAAGGTAAATATGGAGTTTATTTTTAAAACCGGCAATCTGCAGAATTGCATAGGCGTTGAACAAATTGAATCGTCGATTGGGATGAATCCTCTCCAACGACTCCTACGAGACACTTCAAATCCGTCATTTGAATTGCCTCCATATTAAACTGTGTATACTATCCAATGCTGTCCTCCTCTTTCATGCTTTCCAAAGTGATTGAACGTGAAGAGACCTGTCTCAGAGGAATGTCTGAGTCGTTTTGCCATTTTGGATAATTCGAATAAGCTGCATTGTAGTCAGTTACTGGAAACAACGAAATCGTTACAGCTTCCTTCCTCTCTCCAGCTGATTTATTTTCATTCAAAAAGTCATTCCGGCGTGCTTGGCAAGGAATTCGGAGTGTGTTACATTACATGTCCATACATTATGTTATTAGACACTGTGAGTCAGACCTGTTTTTGACCTGCTGGTCTTCCTTCATAATGCATTCACTGATTACGTAACCCATAAAGTTATAAGTTAACTTTACTCTTTGGAGCTCTTAGGCGTCACGGGGCTCTTTATGATAGGTATGTTATTTTCTAGTTACTTTAAAAGTAGATCAATAGTTAATTACGTAGCAAAGTTTGTAAGCTAACGTAATTTCACTGAAAGCTTGTTTCGCAAAAATACCATACGTACGTTAATGTTTCTTTGAAGACTTACCGACAAGGGACATCCGACAGTCCATGTGCAATCATTGAAAAACATAGTTACCGTCAAGTTAATTACCACAACGACGTTGTTAATACATAATTAAGTAATGCATAGTAGTAACATAATTATTCAAATGAAAGTTGTAACGTGTTAGCCCCGTACAGTTAGTAACCACATAGTCATGAGTAGTTCGTTACAATATTTATTTTTTCCTTTTTTATAACTTGGTTTAGAATGCAAATTGCAGCCTTAATGGTTATCCAGAAGCCTTTTATGCAATTAACATTTGAATGAAATATTTCTTGGAATTCAAATTCAGCTATAACAACAACAACGTTACAAATATTCATTTTTCTTTCTCGTGGAATTCATTCTTCTCTAAAAAGGGGAAAATGTTGCAACTTGTTTTGTTTAAGAATCATGTGTCAACAAGACAAATGTATTAAAACACAATTTTGATTTTGCTGTTATCCTGTTACTTCATGTTTCAATTCCCACTATTTCTCTTTTTGTATCTACACTTAACCTTCCAGCTTGTGTAAGCTAAAAATAATTTACAGTAGATCTACATGTGTACTTGTACATGCTAAATCTATCTGTAATGGCTGAAATAGCACAGCAGCTTAGGAAAATAAAACGCGGCAGAGTGTAATTAAACACTGATGAAAAACTTTCCTGTTTGTGGAGGATGCAACCGCGCACATTTTAATTCGATTAAACTAATTGAAAACCAGTTGGAAATGAAGAAATAGAAGATGGAACTAAGTTTTTAGAAAGGAAATCAATCAAAGATGAACCAGCTGAACCTGATGAAACTATGAGGAATTTGCAAACTGCTCGCAATAATGAGTCATCAAATCTTGATGATTGATTTGATTACACAAGGTAAACTAAAAACTAGCAAAACCTGAGGCTGAGTTTCAGTTGAATCACCAAGTTTTATTTGGCCTGGAACGCAATCGAAATAATTACAACAAACTTCAAGAAAGTTTTGGAAAATTAAGGTCGCCTGTAAGTAATTAGAAACGAAACTATGCATAAGAAAATATTTGTTTCTGACAGCAACGCTGGATTTCATAGGAAAGTTTATAGTTCCAGAAGTTTATAAAGAAGAAGCAGGCCGAACGGTTTGACTACGTGCTTATGTCAATCTCAATATCGCAATAACCATCCAATGTCAATAATTTCCCGCTAATATTTGCAATTTCCCATACTGAATATAAATCTTATTTGTATCAATAAAATTTTACTTGAATAAAAAAATGAAATGCGACCAAATTGGGAAATGGCTGGAGATGCGTTTAGATAGTCAACTAGAGATACATATATTTTTTATTTGTAAATGTAAATACTATACGGATTTAATTGTGGAACAAGGTACACATAAGTAAATACTATATTTGGCATTGCGCGGAAGCAATTTTCCTTTCAACCAAGTATTAATAATATATGGTTTTATTACGATCGATTCAGCCATAAGCTCTTACATACATACATGTTCATTTTGCGTACATATTCATTATTAACAATATTGTAATAAAAGGTAGAGTTCGATTAAATCAAGTTGAAGGACGGAGTCAGTGCAATTCAGTGGTTTCGGTGAGTGTCCTCAAAAAAGTAATGAAAAATAAATATGAATGAATGATCTGATCCACCAATAAAGTTTGTTTCAGTTACATGCTTCATGTAACAACTTGCTGTTGTTGGAGGAAATATCGAAGAGACAGCAATTTCACTCCATTAAAAACCGACAATAATAATATTCTGTCGGTCTTTGCGAAAGACTAGTGGGATTCATTATGAATACATGCTTAAATCTTCCTTGGACTCCTATAATATCTCTCCGGGGTTCCTGTTTGCATTCAAATTACTCTCTAGAGACACTAGAGAGTGGTTGGATTTTCCCCATTATTTAATAAACCGCATACTCAGCGTAGAATTAGATAGAGAGTTGCGTGCACTTCTGGGGTCAAATTACTATCCGATCCCTATAGTTGATACTAAATTAAACTATCCAGGTAACCTTTAAAGATTTTCGGGACTATCTATACTATAGCGTCCCTTATCGCAAGGAAATCATTAAGAACGCTGTATCCAGCATGTTTAATCAAGTTACTGCCGATGATTACAAATTTATACAAAATTCAAGTATCCAAAACTGAAAACTAAAATAATTATAAGAAATAAAAAATTACAAATGATGTTTCAATTTCCTAAACAATGCTCATGAAGAAATATAATGCTCACTGAGCTTGGGTTGAAAACTACATACTGTACTGTACAATGTCACGAAGTGTAGAAAAGTAATAATACAGTCGAGATAATGTCACTTCGACCCTTGTAAAGTATCCAATCGTATTAAGAACAGTGGAGCTGCGGAGAAGAATATCCTTGCATGTCCAGTATAGAAATATTTGTATTATAATCCAAAAATAGATAAATACTAATTAATGAAATCATTTGATTCTAGGGCATTTGACAGTGGGATGAACTGTGTCCACAGCTGGAGTAAGAGATGTTTAACTTCGGATGCCCGGAAAAAAATCTTGGATTCAGTTCGTGGAGCTCATGAAGCTTTTGCATTCCTATGCAAAGATACTAAGTTTCGGAAGGAATTCCTAAGTCACTCGGGCTGTTACAAGAAGATATCCTCACATTGGGATGAATGCGCCCAGAACTTCATCAGTACTCTGAAATCCATGAATCCTGTCCACTATGAGAATCCAGCAAATCTTTGTTGGTAAGCTTTCCCTTTTTTTATCATTATCAACGACACTACTAAAGTTTTTGTAAGTTGAGCCCCGCTCGTTCCTCGCCCATCTCACTTTATCTTATTGGTGTCTAACAAGCTCACAGTTTGTCTATTATAAGGTTATATCTGTGGAATGAAGTTCGTATTAGCGTCCCGTTCTTAAGAGATAAAAATGGTTGAATGGTAGCTCATTTCTTTGCAGAGATGCAGTTTTTTATCCCTGTAGTCTATAGTGAAGTTGTCGTTTTATAGATGTAACAAAACATAAAAAAAGCTTTTATTGCCAAATAAACTGGATACTTACAGTTTGTAGGGATAGAGTAAAGGATTGTAAACAAACATGTATTTGTGCTCCAAAGGACATAAATATTTTGTTGTCCTTTGGAAAATAACTTGAATTGTTTTGTGAAGTGTCTCAACGAGCTTTGTAAATACTCAAAATAATACTCAAAATGGAAGTTCCAACCAGGCGAGCCAGGTAAAGATAGTATGAACTTACGAAAGAGAACAATGTTTCACAAATCCTGTAGTCCCTGAGGACCTGTAGTGCTATCATCAAAATGTATGGAATTAATTCGTGATAGCTTTTTAATCCGTATGTATGGAATGTGAAACAGTTAGTTTATTTCATCAAACCTTCATCTTCATTTGATTTGTTTTAATTGCTAGATGGAATTTAATTAAATAAATTGTACTAAAGTATAAATATGATATACCATGATAATGCACTGGCGCTATGTACTTAATATTAAATAGAAAGTAATCAGGCAAACAAGTTTCTCTATTTTTGTAATTAGCTCGTATAAATGGAATGATTAAATGAGTACTCAATCTTGTTTTTTTTGCAGTATCCGACGGAATTTTTTGCGATGTGTGTCACAAGTTTCGAATTATCACTGCTCTCCGGACGCAACCAGATTTTTACTGCGGATGGCGGAGACCTTGGTGCGTACCACACTTAGAGGCAATTCTCCTCAGGCTGAAAAGTGTGATAATAATCCTGAAGCTCTAAGACTTTGTGACATTTTGGGGGCAAGCTTACCCGTCTTCATTGGACACTCCCATTTCCTGATTCTATTTCTAATTTCAATTATCACTTCGTTCACCTTCATGTACTTAGTATTTTAATAGATTTCTAGCTTTAGCGGTGCTGACTTCATGTGTTTATGTATGTAATGTTAATTAATTTTGAAACCAGCTGTGCAATCAGTACCATTTATTTATTTAAAAGTGAACGATTTTTAAAATAGCTACCGCCAGTTTTGTGGGTGACACTTCCTGACGGACGATGTTCATGTATTTAGTATGTTCATACATCTATCTATACATTATATATACATTATACATAGTATGATTCCCTGCTTGAACATGTGCCAATCTTGTATGTATTACTATGCAAAAATTCCACACAGATTATTTTCTGATTTTCTGGATATTGCCAATATACTGTACTTACATGTTACGTTTGTCGTATTTTTTAATTTTAAATTCACATATGGAGAATATTTTTTATGATCGAGTTAAACTCTTTATTAAACGTAACTTGTAAAAGTGTAACACCTGTATGTATTTTAATAAATGGAAATAAAGGGAGTATAATTTATTGGAATGCTATTAAAATTCGAAGAAGTTGGTATATGTAGTAGCGTCAATGCATTATGATAGTTGTTAGTATTTACTACAGGGATCGATTTTTCTAGTTTTCTTTCAAGCTCCACCCTAAAACCCACTGACTGACAATACATTTCTACGAAAAAATTGTAACTTATAGCTGAAGTAAAAGCATGTTCAAAAAATAAAACATTATCTCAGAGTTTTTGCTTGAGTGTTTTTCGATGGAAATATTTGCTTACAGCTCGATACTTATTATTGTTAGGTTTTGGGTATGGAGTATTTTTTTAACTTTATAACAAAATTCAATGGAGTTTTTAGCTGCTACGATTCAGCAGTTCATCCGAATCTGTCATTGAAACATGTTCAGGGCAGTGAATCGTATCTCTTGGATGCCAAGAAGCAATGTAATGCGGAATATCAGTAGGTTTGTCAGAAATTGCACCATTCATAGGATGTGACAACGTGAGAACGATTCTGGGGAAGATGCAACTAAAAGAAAAGTGTAGGGGCAAATGACAGTGACTGTCGTAATCGAAAGCTTTGCTGTAGGAATTTTTGTGAACAAGGGGAAGGTAGTTATCATTTCCCCGAACCTTTGTGCACTTGGCATGTCCTTCATCAAGTCAGGATGGTTTCGCATTCAACCACATTTTAGTACATTGAAATATTACTTATAAGTAGAAGGAGCAGACCAGCTCATTTTCACAAAAGTAAAATCTCAAGGAAAATAAGGACGGCGACGATGTAAAGAATTACGCGACCGTATATAATACATCCATATAAGGTGCCTTCCTTTCTTTTACACCAACTTTCTTTTTGAGCACAGGGATTACATGCAGTTGCAACTACTGCGTAACAATTTAACTTGATGCTGGCTAACTTCCAAATTGAAACAGAGGTGTGTATATGTGTTTTCTTTAGTGTATATATCTTCTGTAGTACTATATTATCCCTTAAAAGCATGTCTAATCCCGTGTAGAGGTTATACTTAGGCAGTGCTTATCATTTCAAAGAGACTAATAAGCCTTTCTTTCTCGTAAGCCGGGCATACAAGACTAGAGGAGAAAAGTTTTTTGTGCTTTTTATTCTCCTTTTAGCATTTTAACCACCCTGTTGTAATCCCGCAGTCACCATCCTCTCACAACTTCTGACCAAAATTATTTAACCACTACTTGATATCTCGTAGGGACCGGTGCTGCAGTGTAATACATGTACAGATATGCATTATTATTAGTTTTTGAGCCCTTCAACTCGATTCTGTATGAACAGTTATATCTATATTTAATACAAAAATCCTGAAAATAGTTTCCTGCTGCAACTATTTTAACTATACTTTACTTTCCCAGCTTTCACATTTTAAACTAAGGCGATTCAAATGTGATTGCTTGTACTGAGAAACATTTTCAAGCCTGGATTTAAGAAAATTTGAGCTGTACAACCATAAATGAAATTGCTACAAGAATTTGACTCTCTGTGATCATTTCCCCGCCCGAAACCAAAAGTTCGTAAAAACATACTGTATATCTATACATTTGTACTTACTTTGTGATAACAAAATTCTTTCCTGTTTCACACCAAACAGTTAATTAAAGAGTAGATACTGAACAATGCTGTAGAGTAAATGAACTTAATAATAATTACATATAACACTACATACCCTTTACTTCGCACTACCTCGTTGCAAGAAATATAGCCTACGTACATATATGAATACACGTGCAATTGTCGGATGTCCAGCACAAAGGATGGGATGTTGGTTTGATCCTCTGACTGCCATCAAATTACCTTGGAGGGGTGCATTGATAATTACCGCTTCCAGGCTGTGGGATTAGTTGCGATAAAATCATGTATCTTTCAAGACTCGGCATAGCGCGTTCGCTAATTGTCAGTAGTAAGTGTGTGTTACAGGTGTAGAGCCCAGTCATACTTATATAGATTTAAAATGCTGAAAAGTTTTTGGCTAAAACGACAACCTTTGATTTATTTGTTTATCTGATAGTGAGCTTAATTCTAAAACCACCGCCTGTTATAGTAATTACGCAAAGTTGGTCTTCATCAGTTGTCATGTACATATTGGATGTACATAACGTAAATTCTTGCAGTTTGTTTTATATTTTGCTTAGTTTGATCTCAAAGGTCTTTACTGATTAAGTGATTGCACAAATTCTTTTTCTCTCGTTGAGACAGTTAGTTGCCTCTTATTTTCCCATTGCCTCTATTTCCTCAGGAAACGTTCAATCAGACAAAGAGGGTAACAAATCTCTTTCTAATGAATCGATACTGTATCCCGTCGGAAGTTTAGGGATTCCTGGAAATGCCAAGCTAGAGACTATCCTGAAGCGAAGTTCCAGATATTAGAAACACTATCCTTTCAAGGATACAACTGATTTACGCTAGATCCAAGGTTGTCGACTTCCCTTAAGCCATGCACATTTTTGCAGAGAAAGTCCTATTCTGTTGCTCCTTATTATCGTCGAACAATACACAAAATGTTGAATATATTGTTGGAGCAGAAATTGTTTCTCATACTTACAACGCTATACCCATTCTGTGTAGATACATAAGTAGGTACAAGCTTTTATAATGTGTGCTATACTTAAAATGGATAGTTTAGGCGAACAAATAAAGGTCGGAGCTTAATTATATGAAATGTGCGTAAAAACAGGAAAAGAGAGCATGGATCCGTCAATCTAATATAAATATTAATTAAATTAAATATAAATGTGATGAATCGATGACAGAAAAGATCACTTTGAGATCGTTTCGATTCCACATGTGCCATATAAAATTGTGTAGGCAGATAGGTGTACATACATACATCTGAGTGAGGTACATGAACTGATGCTGTTGTCAACAACAACCCATATGTCCCACTCATTCTCAACAAGATTAACTAAATTTTACGCTTGTTAAGCATTCTTGGTATTGAAGTACTCTGAACTTTCTGAAGTTCTGGTTTTAATTACCCTTCCTGCTCAAGCGTGCATATCATATTACCACTTTCGAGTCTTGTGTATTATCTAGCTATTATTATTATCTAAATAATAATGATACCATATTATAGTTAGATGCGCAAAATTGGAATCAAAAGCCTGTGACTGATAGTCTTTAAAGTTCTTCATTATAAAAGTTTATTTATTACAGTATGGGCGTTTTTCCGAGAAACTTTCGATGAATTTGCCTGTTCATGCCGATAAAATCGGGAAATCTGGGAATTCGTCCCTTTTTATAATAATTATCACAACTTATGTAAGTTCCGTCGAGGCTAGATTCGAATACTCAATTAAAATTTTAGATTACATGACTAATTATAGTCATTCGGATAAATTTATTAAATTCAGTTATATTTCCCCTCTACTCTAGTTTAAAACACAAAAATTGCTAACGAAACGCTATAACATACTTGACTAATTAATTTGCATATATAGAACAATAGAACAGATAGGTATATGTACAATGAACTACGGTAAATTATCACACATAGCGTAAAGACAAATAATCAAATTTTTGTTCGAAGTTAATTGAAGGCAAGATAAAATCATTAAGAGAAAGGCAGAAAAAAACAAGTTGAACGTTGACTTGGATTTCGTCAGAAAAATTCAAATAATACGTTTCCAGCCTCATTGATTATTTCCGTCTCACCGGCTCATTTATAGTCTCCGTAGAACGTAAATGATAATCGTGTTTCAGGGGAAAGAACTTGGGCTTCTGTGAATTCGTAATCTGCTACAACATACAAACAGAAGTTAAAAAGCATCTGTGACGCAGACAAAGGCGTTAATAAGTAATACTTTGAAAAAGACCAGACGACATGAGAAAAATGCAGGGAAAAGCTTATTGAAAAACAGCGCTTGTAGCGGCATAAAATATTCTGTTACATGTTCGGAGAAAATTTGTTTTCAGTCAGACCGTAATAACGCAAGAAAGATTTTCTCAAAACTTGTCGGTATTTACATAGACTTTCACAAACATAAACACATAGACCTTATACATAGATATAGTAATTTAGAAGATACTGAGAAGTAGGAGTTCATTAAAAAGTTGCTTAACAAGACTTGGTAGAAGACATGCTTGGTAAAATTTTAGTTGGAAACCACCCAGTCGACAAGAATGAAGAAAAATACAAAAGAACGCATTTCTTTATGAAGTTGTGGCCAGGTGTAAACGACAGCAGAAGCACCACAACTTTGTATACAATGTGACTGTCCATTTTCCACGGTAGAGACACACAGTCGTCAGTGTATTCCGGGGGAAAGATTACAAGTTAATAAAATAAAGTTCCTGGAAAACTAGATGAAATATCAGAATGCCAGCGGTAAAGATTTTGATAGAGATTACTGCAGCAGAGTCGCAATCATTATAAGTAAGCCTCAGTTAAGCCCTGCTCATACATTTCATCTTACTTCCATGGAATATTATTCTAATAACACTGATTTAATACATGTACTGTAAAGAACTAAATGCCACGAGAGTTCTCTGAAGCTACAAAGTTGTTGTAGTTCCTTGTTTATTACCTGTTTCAGTTTTAGAGTGATTTTCAAATATTGGCCAGCAATAAATACTTTTTTGTATTTCACACACATAACATTTACACATCGGCACATTTAATTTGCTCGCCATAAGTCACATCACATAGACAATACTTTAAATACTCCAAAGGGATTTTCAATAAAATAATTAATTATTATAAATGTCTGTGGGATATAAATTGATTGTTTTGAATAACAAAGATGACAATGTCATTTATAATTTCCTTTGCAATTCAAACTCGTCTTCAAAATTCCTCGAAAACTAAAGCAGCAGTTTCGCGTGCACCAGTTAGTAATTCAATCACCTCTATAACCTGGAAGTCTTATACCGAGACATAAAATTAGAGATGCATGGTTTGTCAATCTTTGAAGAATCTTTGATCTTAAATCTTTCATCTTGTGAACTGCAAGTCCTGCGTTTGAAGACTTCTTTCCATCGGGATGAAATTCAATGCCATGACTGATTATTTCATGTTCCAAGAGTTCATAATGTTTAGCATGATTTGAAGGATAAGTTGTACATATGTTTATACATTAGTGGTGATGTCGGATATCCCGTAAAACAATTGGGTTTGAAATCCTTTTTTGAATCTGCTTTGTAGTTTCTTTTCATTAGTTTATAGCGATGTATTCAACTGGGGTAGACATAATTATTAAGTGTAATATGCACATATATGTAAGAGTTGCTACAATAAGTTACACGAATACTGGGTTGCCATCTTTCCATGTCGCTCGAGAAGTACCGAGACGAGACAAACGTTGCAGTACATACACAATTCTAATTTTAACTTGTCCCACATCTTGACACATTTCAGTGATTACTCTTAAAGCTATAATGTACATTTTGTATATTGAAACTGTCGAGACTATCGAAACTAAAACGTATGCAGTGTAGTGTGACTGATTATATTCCTGATTTCCCTACGCCTTCATTGGTTTGTAGTCATGACAACTTCTGCTAGACAATAAATAGATATGCTCATATTGGATATGAAAATAAAATAATATATGGGCTCAGAGGGCTGATAGCTGCTACGACGGAGAAGGAAAATCAAAAATTATCCAAGAAGTAGATGCGCTGCTCCGTGTTTTACAAATAGTTTCACGCCTTCTCAACGGATATTGAAAAATTCTGTCGAGTATTTTTTCGGGAATATTGTTGTCCTACACATGTGTTTAATTCATGGATGGAGTAGGCGTATAGTAGTAGTTAGTAGTTCATGATTGCTAACACTTCGTTTCCTCGCTCTGCTTATATAACTTTCTCCCACCTGAGTATTTCAATATATCTCCTACACTCTGACTCGCTTTCAGACCAAATGCATACATAAATCGTTATCGGCTTTCCACGCTCATTCATTCTCCTCAAGAATACTGTAAATCTTTGTAAAGTTGGTGTTACAGTCTGAACGTATTTGAGAGGATCTTCTTCAATCAATTTACTATATATACGGTGTTGCTTCAACCTGGAGGAGAGATGAAAAAGAGGTAAACAGGTTCAAAGAAGGTATATTGTGAGAAACGGAGGCAACGAGTATAATTATTTTCCAGCAGTACTCCAATCATCAAAATAAAATTTATTACTGAAAAACTCTTTGCTCACCAGCAGCGGCTGCACGATAACGAGTCATCATGAATCACTCATTGAATGGATTGGAAGCCCATGGTCGGACCGTTTGTCCTTGTGGCTGAACACCTTTTAATACTATGAACGACTTCAGAATTGAATTAGATTTCCAAAGAAGTCAATTCTACAAGTATAAAAAAAGATAAAAGAAAGTGAAAAAGAAAGGGAACTTTCTTAAATTTTTCCTGGAAAACTCCTTCCAAAAATCCTCCTGAACCATAATTTTTTTTATTTATGTGCTTTGATTAATCTAGCATGCTAATGAAACTCGGAAACGAAGCAATTAAACTGATTATTCATAATCCAAGTTAAGCAATTTAACATAGTGCACGTGCTTTTTGTTGAATCAGTCAGTCGAACTTATTCCAAGTACTCTTTTGAATGTTTTGCAGAGTTTTGAGTTTGGTCGGAGGCAACTTGGGGAGAGTGCCCTTTGTATAGGAAAACTCAATTTGACACGTACTCATTCACCCTTAATTAAATTCGTGTTGTTTTTGATCTGTTTTTCTCTATTTTTTCCCATTCTTGACAGATCTTACAATAAAAGAGTGGTTGAATTCTCTCAGGCATTTTCAACCCGTGGCTCTTAAAATACTGATTGGAGCTGAAAGTGAGGAAATAAATCCACGAGAGAACTCTATTAACGCTTATTTTCATACGTTGCACAAGCTGTTAAATTCCTGAATGACCTCCTGCATATCCATCTACAAATACATGTGTTGGATTTAATTTAGCATTTACTGTGAAACGGTTTACGAGCTCTATATGGTCATGTTAATAGGAAACGGTCCCGAAAACATGTTGAGCGATGTTACTACGGAGCTGTTTATTTCCCCAGGGTCTCCTTTCCATAGGTACTCTGTATATGTATGAAGTACGAATGTTGGTAATAATAGGTCAGTAAATACAATTCCGCTTTGTTTGCTGGAATTACCTCCAAGTGTGCTAGGTCAACACTATCCGAACACTTTAAAAACTGGAATTTGTTGTCCAACACACTGTAGCAAATGATTTTGTTATGGGGAGATATATAGAGCGCAAAGGGCTTTACAAAATAGCGATTAGCCTCACAATATCCTGCAATAATGTCTCTCTTCTCCGTACAATTTCACTCGGCCTTCATGAATGCTTCTGAACCTTTACTGTCTGGGTAGATTTGCCAGCACATGATTTATGCACCCATGTTTATTATAAGTATATATTTATCATTAGGCCTTTTATAATACAGAATGTTATATATGTATATATATAGTCTGGATTACAAGACATTATTGTTTTTACATTATCAAATAATACATAACGAGCTCAGTGGATGTGACCGTGTCCTTTGTTTTTATTGTAGTTGTGTTTATTCTCATGAGAGTACTAATTCTCAGACATTATTTGTTGTTTCCTAACCCTTTGACTGTAGCAAGTTGCAATTACTTTATGAGTTCAGCGGTAAATAAGGATTGATATTTGACAATGATGACATTTAGAACACTTCATCATCGTGGAAATAAATTATACACTTTTTATGTACTTTATTCCACAAAATTTCCTTACTGATTTGTAATTTAAATAAATATTTTAACAACTAAAATGTTTTTATTGATTTTCCATAATTCTGACTATGGAGGTGAAGAAATTAGAAATAAGAACATTATCCAAGCTCTTATCGCATCGTCGTAATTAGCATTAATGACGGGAAGTTTATAGTTATTAACTATAAACTTGGCGCATTATTAAATTATAATAAATTAAAAGGAAGTTCCTGGAAATCTTCAAAGTAAAAAATGATGTACTGCTGATGACTTCTGCTAAATTTAATTTAATTGCCCAAATTAAGTTACGAGCGTAAACTAAACATCTGAACAAAATGTTTGAAACTGTAGGTGCTACTCGTCAAGAATTAATTACTTAAACTGTTTGAATAACTCTATATATGTTGAGAAATAGTTTATGAATCCATTTCCCCTGCATATTTTCCGGTGCTTGAAGAAAGTTAGTAAATCATGTTTGAGTAAGTTTGATGAGCATTTGAGAATGATAGAACAAACGTTAGCTTTAGCATGGAGCATTGGTTAGAAAGTATGGTAGGTTGTTTGTTTGATGAAATAATAAACCAGGAAAGGGAAATGAAATGTGTATCTACACAGCACGCCGAAGCCTCGCGAAGGACATAGTTTGTGACAAAACTTCCTGCATATAACATTCATACATTTTACCTTCTCTATGCTATATACTGTATAGTCTGGGTCACAGTTTATTTTACAAAGTAACTTCGAGACTTTAACGAAACTTTGTTAAATCGAGAAAGTAGAAGTGAGCAGACAGCAGACTATGACAATGCAAACATGTTATTAAATATTATATAATCATATGCAAAAGGGATGCGGATGTAAATTGTGGAACCAGCAACACTTGTTCTCACATTTGTACGTAGTATGTACCTTTGGCGTGTGTAATCCGACAAAGAATTTTCTATTCAGTGAGAACATTAGTTTCAGTGAAATTAGTTTATTATTGTTTTCATCAACTTATGACTTTATAACTTCCAACTATAAGTCCACGTGTTGTATGGATGGCTGGAACTCAAAAGACGCTCACATAAAAGCACATGTTTGGAAAGCGTAACTATTAATTATTATGACAAGGTGTTTGGTGTACTATGTAGTTATGTATTCTATTTCTAAATTCCAGGAGCTTGCAAGAATATGTAATGTACAATGTACGTACTTCCAAAAAGGTACATGGAGAAATTCTAAAGTCTACTAGAGAAATTCTAAAGTCACCCACAGCACAACACACCGTCAAAAGTGTGAAGATTCTCTCATTTTTACCCGTTTGTGTATTACGAAATAGTACGTGAGTAGCATACAATCTGCTTTCACTTCTTTCATATATGAGATAAACCATACACACTTGGAAGGTGGGTGGTAGAAGCCGCAACATCTTGTTTGTGTTTGGCGAAGCTGCTGCTGATGATATCTAGTGTTTGTAAGAACGACTTGTAAGTCCGGGAGCCCGGGGGAAAGCACACATTCGGAATTACTACATCGCAACATATAAACGTGTGAGAAGAATAGTGATGTTGTGGAAATCCTTCGTGCTGCTTTGCTTTTATTCAATATTATTCAAATTATCAGATCGAATAACACCTTTTTGAACTTGCAAAATTGCTTGCCAGGAAGGAACAGAAGTTGAACGTGCAGTTCATTTCAGCATTAGAATCTGCTAACAGTCTTTAATTTCTTTATTCTATGAGGTCTTTATACTTTACCCTATGAGATCCTACAAGTTACAACAGTTCCCTACAGAAAGACTAGGAAATCCCAAAATCCGTGACCGAGATTACAGAAATGTGTTGACAAATATTCTTGAAACAATACAAAAGCCAAAAATATGTTTTATGCTATTATTGATTTACTATATCTAGTGCTGTAATTTCTTTCCCGGATCATCGCGAATGACAGTTTATTGATCCTTATGTTGTCAAGTCAATTTTGGAATGTTTGTAGATCGTTCTTTGAAATCCTAAAAGTTTGCTAGCTCACTCAAGTTGAGCCAGCGATTTTGAAAGGTTTCACGTAGGAGCGAAATCAGATCCTCAGCTAGAGTAGGAGTTATTAGTTATATAATATCGTCGTGTAAAAGAAAGGAAATGAATTTGGAGCTCCTTGGTTACCGATTTTCTAGCCCTGTCACTTAAACTTGGTAATCTTCCGATTTCGGGCTGCAGGAAGTGGTGACTGAAGAAATAGTGGAGCTTAACTGATTGAACGTCCGTACGTGGAAGACAATTTCTCTGCGGGACATGTCACGTTGATATTGACAGGAGGTGTCATAATGACTACGAGAAGTTAGCGAAGAATTCCAGAAATAGAAATTCTACAGCATTTGGCGTTTGCTGTGTGTATGAAGTCAGCCAGTTTGCCGACAAACATAGACCTTCAATGAAATTTCGCACTGTCCTTTCCAAAGTTAATAACTGGCGCTTCTTTTATGTGCTGTAAAAGTTTTTAGTATTTCTCTTATTTTTTTCTTAGAATGATAGTATTTTTGTAGAAAAGCAGTACAGCTCAATGGCGGAAGAATTAAATTGGAGAAGATGTAAGTGGAAGCTAATTTTGACATAAAGTCGAATTGAGTAGTAAGCTATAAAAATATATTGTAATATAAGGACTTTCCTCTTCCAGGAAAAATGACCCGGCTGTGCACATGTGTAGGAAGGGAAAGTCTTGCATGTGCTGTGCAGTTTAGCTACTACATCTCGACCATATTGTATTATTTTATTATATCGCTAATTAAAATTCTAGTCATGTGAGCTTTTTCCTATACATAAATGCTACGTTTATTCCGTTGTTAATTAAAGTTCCATAATAAATCAACTTCACCAATTATTTTTGCACGAAGGTCGATACTTGAAGTGTTTTCCTAAATTATATGGGCGATTGATGAAAAATTGTACCAACCTTGGCACTTGATAACTAAATTGTCATTTTGAATTATCCAGACCAAAAAGAGCTTCTTGGCCTGTTTCATTATATGTACACCTTCTAGTCTATGATGAGCTTCTTCGTTGCATTTGTAAGAGTACTATTCCTACGAACCTATAATTTTCTGTGGAAGTGGTACGTGAAGTAGAAATTACCCTGCGCGACTTGTCATCTTTAACACTTTTCATCCTCTCTGTATCCGTCGCTTTATACTTTCCGATGATCACATCACGTTCGCCCGGTCATCATAAAAGCTGATGAGGGAATGGCTTGATGAGATTTTTTTGTCTCTGAGCTTGTTAACGAGTTGGTATTCATGTAGAAGACTTTTTCTTTGTAGTCACAGGGGGGGAAGGTTGTTGGTGGTTGTAATAACATTGCATTCTCTTTGTTCACTCGTGGTTAAAAATACATACTTGTGGCGCTTTTATGTCAGTTTTGTCAACTCACTTGTTTGGTTCAATGGTCACGATAAGAAGATAAAGATGACATCTTATTAGCAATCAAGGGCTTCCACATCAGCCGTACATACATTTCCCAGAATAATATGGAACCTACCTGAGTAAGTCAACATAATAATATAACCCTCTAGTAGCTTATGGCGGGTTTCTTAATTGAGATCTACGGGCTGCTGAGCAAGCGTCAGTTAAGTAATTATACTGTTAAATCCAAGTTCTGTAGCTCATATCCTGTCTCTCGTAATTTATTACTTTGTTAATTTTGATTATTTTGTTGCTCGTAACTCCCGTAATATGACTTTTTTATTCGGTCTTGAGTAGCTTTTACGTTCGTTCCGTGGAAATGGCATGGAAAAGGAAAATGTTCTCATGAATACATCTGGACCCGAGCGCAAGGCAAGGCTTTACTTCCTCTACTCTCACACATTCCTTTCCTCCGTCTCTCATTCCCTGTTCATCTCCTGACGGGGCAAGAGTTGAACAACTTCCAAGTATTTACTCCACACGAACCTCCACATAGGTATATTTTACCCTTACAATAATTTACTGCTCGCCCTTTCGACCTTTTAAATACTATAGATATTAAGGATTTGTCATTTTTAGAACATTTCTATTATCTCCATAATTTTGAAATAGCTTCAGAAGTGGTTAGTAGCTGACGAAGGGTTAAGAGAAATTGAGTGTCACAATCCACCCCAATTTTAATAGCTGTTTTATTGTTATTAGATAATCCAATGGTGAGTGACATTAACTCTATATTTATCTAATATTTACTAGATCATCTGATGGAGTACCCCGTCGCTCTCTCGGTGATTTTCCACTTCCTTGTCCATAACGTGCTTGCGGCACCAAGTGAAGCGATAATTCCGGAACATAATCTTACGAGTCATAATATTACCGTTGTTCCATCGATGGCGTGCAGCAATGAGACGCTAAATAAATGCTGGAGCCAGCTGCTTGTCTTCAACAATGAAATGGGCGGGGGTATCCCTACTACATTGAACGATATCAATGTAACGTGTGAGTAAGTAAAAATCATTCAAGTATTTTATTATTTTTTTGAAAAGCTCCTTTTCTTCTCTTTTTCACTCATCTTCTTTTTTTTGTAAATTCGTATGAACGGAAGCTTTAAACGAAATAATATTGAAAAATTTCATGAATATTATCTGTAAAGCGGACTAGCACGTACAAATTTGTTTTTTAAGTATAAGTAGATATGGATATATACATATTCAGGCAACATTGTTTCATAAATAAGTCTGGCTTTCCTTCATCATTATTCCAGTGTAGAAATAAGCTTTCTCCTAATCGCCTTGAAGATGACGTTAGTTTCTCGGAAATTACAAAAAATAAGATCCTTTATGTGATTGTAAGAAAAATCGGAATTCTCTTGAGCATTCTTTTGTACAGTGGTAGTCACCAAACAATAGGGAAATTAATTCAAAAAGTGAGAGCAAGCAAAACTCACTATTCGGTTGAAGGAGTTTCCCCTCGTCGGTAAACTGAGACGTTTTCTAATGCAAAATCCACTCATCCCTTGTACGGTTTTAGCCGACAAAGGATGAGAGCTAGCTGTATTCTCTATGAAATATCACATTAAAGGGAAATTCTCTAGCTTATCATTGCAAAGTCTTTTGAATGTGCATATAGTATTAATATAAGTAGGATCATCCACTATGTCATTTACATTTGTAGTAATATTTACATTTCATTTTACTCTTTTCTCTGTTTAGTGCCCCTTTATTCCTCATTTACGTAAATTCGGTGCTAGTTGCGGTGGCATTAAACTCAATATCATTAGCATATTAGTTTGACTGTTCTCAAGAAAAGTACAATTCTCTCCGTACTAATTTGTACAGACTCACTTGGGGAGGGAGTTGTAACTTATTACACCACATTGCAGGAATGTTGTAGCAGCTTGAGATACATACTTACCTTTTCCAGTAGAGATCTACTTACCTACTTACGGTTTTATTACCTCTTTAACATCCCATTTCCTACTTCCCACCGTTGTGTCCCATGTCTCGTTTGAGATTCAGAAGGTCTACGGCAATAGAGAATCGCATCCAATCGCGTCGGACATTATCATCGAGTTCAATCCTAATGACTTGGGCTATTAATTATGCACAGTGTTTACTTTGGAAAGAAACTGCTTAAGATGTCAATGATAATAGAAGTTCCTGTTAGCCAGCCAGTGTAGAACTCATAGTACTATGTACATACATGGCTTTTAAGAGTCTGCGATGTGCTTTTAAGGATCTGTCGTTCCTTATTGATTTCGTATTTGTAGCTTGGTGCAAGATCTGGATTTTGAATCAAAAGCATGTGTTTGTTGATCCTTTTTCATGGTCCACGACCCATCCAGGATACATACTTTTAGCGCTATCAGCATATTATGTGTGTAAAATATTATTATATACTTATATTATGCAATTTGAAGATTAGCTTGGAAAAGGTCACGCTGCCTGGTTATGTAGGGTGTAAGCTTTGAATTGTTCAAAGGCGTTTTTAAGTTAACAAGTTTCTTGTCGATCCGGTGAGAGTGGCTCTTCATCGTCAATGATTATGTATTGGAATCATGGACTCTCCGCCATAAGCTTGGAAGCTTCCTTGAGATCACCGATTCAGATGGAATGGAATGGCGAGAGAACTACACCATCCTTGATTGGTCGGTTGTAATAGCTTTGAAACGTAATATATCTTTTACCTCTCTGGTAATTACCACCAGCTTAGAAGAAACTAGTTGTCTGGAATTCGTTCTGAATTGCACTTTATCATACACTTCGCCGATTCTCTGGCTCGAGAGCACTTCCTTGTGAAAGAACAACTAAATTAACAGTTTTGCGCGTCTTTTCAACCAATACTTCAGGCATCGGTATCAATTTTTAAATTAGTCAAGCGTGTAGGCTTACACATTTAATTTATTAGATTCCAGAGAAACCGAACGTGTAATAATATCTTGAGGAGGTGAAAGCATTGGGAGGAACTCTGTGAATAAAAGTTTCTTCCTGGTGTTCATGGTGGAAGGTAATTTGTATCCAAGTCTGTCTCCCACTGAATTGGATGAAATTCAAGTATGTAGGTCTTTGCTTGCAACTTATGAAGTTGCTGCAGTTCTACATATTTTGTGGAGATACTACGTTAGTATAGTCTGGTATATAGTCTGTGCCTCAACTCACTAGGCAACAAAAGTCAAATTTTGAAAAAAGAATTTTAATATTAGCATCAAAAGTGCTGTTGTCTGCTTTTAGCAGAAATAGACTCAATAATGGACTGAAAAGAAAAGACAATTTATTGACTTGACACTTCTTCCAACTCTGGTTCAATTCGGTTGGAATTGGAAGTCCATAGATGTACGTGCTTGAAAACATCATTCTTTTACCATTTGTTATACCTACGTACTATTTCGTATAGATGTAGTGTTACCTATACTCACCGGTATTTTTATGTACGTGTACTCAATATTATTGGCTTTCGACATTTGACTGACATTTATCTAGAAAAGTCGATCTCGTGCGTGTGTTAAATAAGTAAATGCACGTTGAATTCTGTCGTAATCTATGATACAGCAAAACAGTTTGAAGAAGCTCAGCAATATTTTAGGAACCGTCATTACAGAAAGTCTATATTGATAGATATAGATAAGCTATACACGCAAAAATATACATACATTACCGCAATCGCAGAGATGTGTTCTTGTTGTTGTACGCAACAAAATAAGCAAACTCAGCAAATGATATAAATTCAATTAATCTTTGTGATGATGAGACTTTTGCTGGATAAAATACAGATATTCCCTTAATGTAATAATCTATTTTGGGGCGTAAATCTTGGCTACATTTCTGCGAACACATGATTACACACATTCTTCCGTATCTCCTAGAGGCGTACAAATGGTATTAGTGCTAAATGTCTTAAGTTTTTCTTTGATCTTTTAATTAGCTCCTGTGTTGGATGAATGACTCCCTTGGGGTGAATTACGAAAGTCTGAGCTATTATTGCATTTTGTAGTAATTACCAGACGGATTTTACTAGATACATCAAGAAAACAGTATGTAGGACTAATAAGCTGTTTTCTCGATGCTGTAGTTACAACGTGTAACTCCATGGCCTTGCCTAGACGCGTGGTTTAACTTTTGCCGTCAACATTTTGTGTGTTGTCTGGAGAAATTGCTCCAATGGTGAAAATACTTTCGTCTATAAAAGTAGAGCCTTATGGTATAAATAAATACGAACGATTTGGAGGCATGGATTCTAATAATCGTAGCCATGCATTCTTCTCTTCTATTGGATACTTGTTGATGGTCTACTTATTCCAATCTTAGCATTCCATGAATAATTAGTGTAAATATATACTGGCATTATTATTCAGGAATTCCTTGTTTAATTTGTAGTTGATTGTAAATATTGTTCCACTGGCTCTCCAAAGGTCAAGCTCTCGATTAATTACTCTATAACAGATTTTGTCCAGCAGATTAATCTTTGTGGTGATCAACTCACGATTATGCAAACTACCTAAGTCTATGCTTTGTCCGTTCCTAATATAAATGTATGCACTTGCAAACTGGTGATCGATGCTGCATCTAAAAGTTGCTGCCATAGTATTCTCTAATATTGTTATCAGGAGAATATTCCATCCATGGAAAGTAATTTCTAATTAAATTGCTGTTGAAATTTCTGACTCTCTGACTCACTTCAAGTATCACAAATATAATTTTCCATGAGCATTATTCTGGATTCATTGGTATACGTGTATTGGGATTGTTTGAGATGCATTATTTACTTTTATATATGTATGTATAGATAAGATGAGAAATTACAAAGCATAATAATCATGGATCTTATACGGTAAGCATCGCAGGCACATTTAATGTTCAATTTGAAACATGCTGAAATTGATTTCATCATGAGTGTGCACACTGGAGGATCGGCACATTGTACGGTAAAAGAGCAAATGCATACGGATGCCTGTACAAGACCGAAGGAGTTGGTGTAACAAGGCGCGCCACCAAATTATAAAATAGATGAAATACAAAATTGAATGCGATACCATTAAGTGGAGGAGGCGCATTTGGCTAGAATTTCCTTTTTCGGTCGGACTTTCCACTTTCCAGTTTCCACTAATGTTAAACATAGGAAACTTTCCAGTT